>OX411552.1:38747473-38827494 GCA_948146395.1 Fragum whitleyi | reverse complement strand
GCATGTTAAGATACATATACAATCTTATTTTCAACATGGCCCTCTTGAAAAAACAAAACAAAACAATATTCGAACTTCGTATTCCTCTCTCTCTCTCTCTCTCTCTCTCTCTCTCTCTCTCTCTCTCCTCTCTCTCTCTCTCTCTCTCTCTCTCTCTCTCTCTCTCTCTCTCTCTCTCTCTCTCTCTCTCTCTCTCTCTCCTCTCTCTCTCTCTCTTCTCTCTCTCTCTCTCTCTCTCTCTCTCTCTCTCTCTCTCTCTCTCCCACTCTCTCTCTCTCTCTCTCTTCTCTCTCTCTCTCTCTCTCTCTCTCTCTCTCTCTCTCCTCTCACTCACTCACTCACTCACTCACACTCTTTCAAACGCACACACACTCACTCAAACTCAAACCACACCACACAAGCACATAGGCTACCAATTACATGTAATATATATGCATAAAGTACGAAGCAAATGAATTTCAATTTAACTCCTGGAAAAAAAAAAACAGCATGTAAGACATACACATATAATATTAGATTTGAAAACAATTGCTGTACAATCATTTTATATGTAATATAACAGTGGAAGAGTGTAGATGCTTAATTAGAAATCAACTGACAATAGAAAGCTCCTTAATTTGTGTTTAAAACATCTTAAATTGTCAATAGATCGTATATCTGTTGGAATCGAATTCCAGTATTGCATCCCAATATAGGAAAATGTGCGCTTTTTAAATTCTGTTTTAGGTACTGTGCTTTTGCTCATTATATCATTATTTAACTCAGACCTAAGTAAGTAATGTTGGTTCTTGCAATAATTAAAAGCATTAGACATGTAAGGGGGTGCCAGACCATAAAGCGTTTTATACACCATGATGATAGTGAAATATTTTTGGCGACCTTTTATGCTTAGCCATTTTAATGAGGTGAAATTCGACTTAGAGGAAGTCTTTCTAGGTTTTTTCAATATAATACATGCAGCTCTTTTTTGTAATTTACTAACTCTGTTTAAAAACGCTGATTTGCATTGACTCCAGGAAATACAACCATAGTCAAAACAAGGGGCAATGTATGCATTATAAAACAGTTGTTTCATATCAAGCGTGAGAAAACAATTAATTCTCTTGAGTAAATGCACTTTCGATGAAACCTTTGAACAGATCATGTCAACGTGAGTCTTCCAACTAAGTGAATTGTCTATGTATAGACCGAGAACCTTTTGAATACATACATTCGCGATCTTGTTGTTTAACACCTTTAAATGAAGTTCTGGTAGATTTTTTAATCTGTTATTACTTCCTACAATCATACATGTGGTTTTCTTTGGATTTAAAATCATATTGTTATTTTTTGACCAAGTATCTATTTTAGACAAATCATTTTGTAAGCATTCGTTTATTTCGGATAGAGATTCACTTGATTTATAAAGTGTAGCATCATCCGCATACATGTCGATGTTAGATTGAATTTTTAAAGGCAGATCGTTTACGTATAATAAAAACAAAATGGGCCCTAAGATTGATCCTTGGGGAACACCAGACGATATTAGTTGCATTTTTGATGTGACTGAGCCATTTTTGATGACTTGAAATCTACCGTTTAGATAAGAACTGAAAAGTTTACAAGCATTATCTGTGAAATGATGTAATTTAAGCTTATATAATAAAATTTCATGATCAACAAGGTCGAATGCCTTTTTAAAATCGAGAAAAACCGTTCCAATAATTTTCCCATCATCCATGTCCATTAACCATGAGTCTATAAGCCTTATAAGAGACGTCTGGCAAGAATGATTTTCTCTAAAGCCAGACTGATACGAGAACAAAACATTCGTATTTTTTAAAAAGATTTTAAGTTGATTTGCAATATGTCTCTCAAATATTTTTGAAATCGTAGTTAAAACTGAAATCGGCCGATAGTTATTTGGATCAGATTTTTCACCACCTTTGAAAAGTGGTCTTACATTCGCCTTTTTAAGATCAACTGGGAAGATTCCGGTTGATATGCAGCTATTTATAATTACTGATATAGGTTTAGATATAAAATCTTTGCACAATTTTAATAAAAAGAGGCTTACTAAGTATTATCTTGATAACCAATGAATGCTTAAAAAATGAATTAAAATAAGTATCTGTCAGATGTATGATTATATATATTGTATCAATGTTTTCAATTAATTTCTTGCATATGTTAATGAAACGGATGAGAAATGTGTGCGGTTGTGTTGGTATGCGTGTGTATGTGTGAGATAGATAATTCATGTATGATTTAATTTTCTAATGTTCTTTCAATGTTAGAAGGCCATGTAGAATATAAGATGTTGTTATACGTATCTTAACATGTTACCTTCTTTAAATAAAGATTTTATTATTATTATTATTATTATTATTATTATTATAATTTTTGGTAGACTGATAAAGGGTCACTCAAGGATCATTCAAGTGAAATTTGGTTGATATCTATCTCTTACATTCTGAGAAAATTATTTTGAAAGTTTCCACTATACAACATATAGAGAAATGACCTCCGCCCATAAAATGCATATTTTTCATCCGATTTCAATAATCTTTTGTAGACTGATAAAGGGTCACACAAGGATCATTCATGTAAAATTTCATTGGTATCCATCAATTAGAATCTGAGAAAACCCACTTTTTACCATATTTGGAAATTAGCCACGCCCATTAAATCCATGTTTTTCATTGGATCAAAATTTCTTGAACAACTTTGAAAGAGGGTCACCCAAGGATCATTTCTGTGAAGTTAGGTTGAAATTCATCCAGTAGTTTCTGAGGAGAAGATTTTTAAAGTAAAAAGTTTACGAACGGACGCACGGACGCACTGACGCACGGACGGACGCACGACGGACACAACGCCATGACAATAGTCCCAGTGGCTTTCAGCCAGTGGAGCTAAAAAACCAACAAAAAACAACAAAACAAAACAGGGAATGGGATTTGGGTAATATGATACAAAAATACCCGTATTATTGATCTACAATGACCTGGCACTCATTAAATATTCCTTTTGACCCCTATTGATAGTCGGATGTTATGTTTCTTAATATAGACTAAAACTCGCGAAGTTTAGGTCCAATAAAATGTTGAGACAATATTGTAGCATTAGGCTTTCTGTATTCTGACAGTCAGACTTTTTTTAAAGATTTGTTCATTGCAAAGTGCTGTCCATTCAGGACTGTCAATAGTGATAGAGAAACATGGAAACAATAACAATTATTTATCTCGTTTTGTAGTTCAAAATACATCGCAAGCCAAACTGAACAATTGAAAAGTATTTTTTTTCCTTGTTCATTTTACAATTAATGACGGTATGAAAAAATATGAACTCAAGCCTATACTTGGTTTGATTGCGTTAATCGAAACTCTTTTAAGCGTGATTACGCCATGAATGTAAAAAAAACTTAAAAAAATATCATAAAGCAAACGAGATTTCTATATGCGACTAACTTTTAGTGCAAGTGTTCTGAATACTAAATTTATTTTCATTAGGGTATGAAAATCTTTTTCTCTGACGATCAGAATACAATAGTCTTGGTTAGTGCAACAACCAAAATTGAATTATATGAGAGTAAAAAAAAAATAATAATTGCAACTGGCAAAAAAAAAAAAAAAAATAAAATAAAATAACAAAGGAATAATTGAAAGGGTTAATGTAAAAAATAAATGTATAGATATATTAATTAATAATAATCACAAGGATTAAAAAAAAAAGATGTATCACTGTCGGGTATCGAACTCGACCCGACAAGTGAACGCGTCTCGGGAAGGCGTCTGTAACCAATGTACTACAGAGACTTATATAGCTAAAGTGAGATAGTATGAATAAATCGGTAAAACGTAATTTTCGCTACGAATAAACTCGAGCACTGACGGAAGTTAATGAGTGCCAGGTCATTTTAGATAAATAATAATCGAAGATATTTACATTACACAAGTATGCAATGGGTTAAATTATACTTCATATCAAGTTTGGTCACGGTCAAGTGGTGCGTATTTATGTTTCAATGAGAATTCCGTATTCACCTTTTTAGACGCGCCCTCCCTAATAAACGCGCTCCCCCATAAATACAATTCCCAGGCCCGTGGTGAAAAATCCGGTCTCGAATTTAATTTCAATAGCTGCTACTCCACGACGTAATGTTTAATAGATTGTGGGTTAACTATCTTAAATTCCTATCAGGATAGGGCTGGTTGCGTCATTAAAAGATCGTTCAAGATCTGAAAAACTAGTGCGTCCTAAATCGCGCAGTCTTCCGGAAGCGCGAAAGGTTAAAATTTAACACAAAATTAAAACTGTTTCTCGTAATTATTCATAAGTCACATGCGAACAAAATCCCCTTTCGTTGTTACGAAAATATTTCTGAAATCATTTCACCTTCTGCAAACATACAAAATATCCGAGTCAAATGATTAAATCTTAGTCACAATTCTTACTGATAAAATAGGAAAACCCCCGTAAAATCTCGTGTGTGACTTATTTCAAAAGCGACGTCGCCGCTTGCAAGAAACCGGGGACTTCAAAGAGTGCCGACACGCTGTGACCCAGCTAGCTCCAGACGTGTTGTGTTTTCACTACGAAACACTTGCATTTACACATCACGAAATTTTAGAATTTAATACAGGATTATTTATTTCTTACGTGAATAGGTAATGATTTATTAGACCGCTTTGTCCATCGGTAGCGGAACATTGAATATTGCATCGTCTGGAACTTCCTATCTTGTACAAATAACAATAATTATAATCTCGGCTTCTGCTAACACAATCACTTGATTTTGAAAGCTGCAATTAATGGTCGAGGGTGGCCGTATTTCGATAGATGACTTTAAATGACAGAATTACAATTCATTAGCTAACATTTTATTGTATTTTTTAAATCTATAGCCTTAATAGATAAATAGAAAAGCGTATTGGATAGCGTACGTATTTCAATCGATAATTACGAGCATGTTAACAGTTTGCTTCTCTTAGGTACCAAAATACGTATTTTTTTTTAATTAAGTAAAAGAGTCTGAAATAATAGCGCCTCCGAGACGTTTTGCATCGCGCTCGGGCGTGTTTAATAGGAGAAATACGGCAGGAATATTCAATTCGTTTGTAAACTTGACCTTTCGTAACTTATAAGCAAAGACTTAATTCATAAGAAGGCAGGTAAAATCGTAGTAGGTCATCACGTGTGGTATGGCCAATCACGTGTGTAGAAGTTGAAGAGTTCACGACCTCAATAAACACACATTTCCGGCAAATTACTACAAGTTGCAATAGCGAAGGTTTAAATCCAAAACATAGTATCTGTCTATACAGTGTACAGACACAAACTTTATTTTTGCTCTCAAGTCTCGAGAATCTTACGCCGATCAAAAATTCGCTCGTATAGACATTCCAAGATAATTTGTGTTTTTAAAGGGTAATTTTCATTATCTTCACTTGATGAAGAATGCTAGTATCATGCATTTAGCGAAAAAAAAACAGTGATTTTGTAGAGAGAAGTACTAGTATCTAGAGATACTAAATTGAATCTAAAGAGGTACTGCTTTATTCAAAACCTATTAAGATCCTACAGAATTTTCCATACACGGTATATAACACTGGTGAACGAAAATTTCGTTCACCAAAAATCGCTCCTCCCACTCATTCAATATCATTCCGACACATTTCAAAATCATTAACCTTGCCAACTTCACGAGGTTATAAACTCTTAAATATTTAGTATTTGCAAGTTTTGATAACATACGTCGTAAGATTGATCTACTAAAATCGTTTGCTATGTTCACGTCGTTTTATCTTTTGTAAAAAAAAGAATCTGCCTTCATTAGCAAGTTGTATATATCTTAATGTCTACGATGACGCAGTAGAATCCACGATGGGCTTTTCTCACGCAAACCAACACTTAATGTGTTAACCCAACAGTTATTTTTGACCCTGTAAAGTACTAAAGATTCGGTCGCCTGTATTTGATTATACGTAACTCACGTCATAGGACCTTAAGCATTCAGTGAGTGTGCTTTTAAGTTTCATTCATTTAAGGTGACGTTTATAATTGTTGACCCGTGATGATGTAAATCATTGATCGCCAGAAGGAAACAGAATATACCTTGAAAACGAAACAGTTCAAATAACCCAGAGAGTTAAAAAAAATTAAATAAGAAATGTACAAATATTTTCTTGTAAATCTCAACTCAGCCGTCATTCGATTATAGATAGATGGATAGATGTTTTATTCAAGGTTCATGTAAAGTGTTTGAGACCAAATTTTAAGGGCACTTCATTTACCAAGAAAAAAAAGCAGTATGTCCAGGTATATTATATACCAAAATGAAGCTTGTTATGAGCACAAGCAGTTGAGCAACATAAGACTGTCATAGCTATAGCGGTAAAGCCAAAATATTGTGGAAAAGGGTCATTTTGTAGAGAACAAGCGACTGCACGACGGTTGGATAAAAATGGCTCATATTTTTACAAAGTACAGTGTAAAGCACTATCCAGGTAGTACTTCAACCGTTGGTATGAAATTCGAGGCAAAAACGTAGTTATGCAAGCAATTAATTTTGACTTATTTTAGAAACACATATGTCATATATGTCATTCTAATTTTGTAAACGTGTAGTTCGGAGTAAGGTGTGGTGTGTTATCACAACATAAATGGACATAAATAGTTTATATACCTGTAAGGTTGTTTAGCAATATATCATTTTCTATTTAACAGAATGGTGAATATATAGTAATTTATCCCAGATCATTGAATTAAAAAACTATAATTTGAAATAAATCGCAGAAAATAATTCACATTATTATGGTACGATGTTGCACCAAACCGAACATCTATTTTGAAAACAGACCAAACCGGTTTGACATGCATGTTGACAAAATAAATGGAAATTTATTGTTTCAAAAGAGCCTTTTGAGACTGTGATTTATATCAACGTTTGTAGTACTACCTGGATAGTACTTTAGACTGTACTTTGTTAAAATATGGGGCAGTTTTATCCATCCGTCGTGTAGTTGCTTGTTCTGAACAAAATGATCATTTTCAACAATGTTTTGGCTATACCGCTATAGCTTTGGCGGTCTTATGTTTCTTAACTGCTTGTACTCATGAATACCTTCATTTTGATATATAATTTACCTGGACACACTGATTTTTCTTGGCTAATGAAGAGCCCTTAAAATTAGGTCTCAAACACGTTACATGAACCTTAAGTAACGTAAACTATAACTATATAGTTTCTTGTTACACAACAATAATGAACAATGAATCAACATGGTCAAACAAATAAATGTACAAACAAACAACTTGACAAATACATTCCATCACCAAGGATAATATGAGAAGCATGTATAAACCAAATTCGCTAATTTGACCAGCGATTTGCATAAAAATGCAGTGTTATCACTGCTCATAAGTGCCAATCCTGGTTGTATGAATGAAGTATGGTAAGAAACATTAACTTGAGAGAAAATTATAAATTAAATAAAGTTAATAGCATAGGAACTGATAATAAAATATGCTTTTCTTTATTGACATTTATCATGTCTTTTTAATTATCTCGCTTTCCATATTATTTTAAAACATCTAAATTACAATGAATTATCCATTTTCGAGCATTATTCTGCGTTCAAAGGTCGTTTGTAAATATTTAGCTAGATTGTTTAATATCATTTTTTTCTTGCTATTAAGTAGCTAAACTAATTTAAACATGGATGGTTTGTTTTTAAAGTGTTTCTTAATACAGTTTTTTTCGCAAATCAAAATAAGATGGGCAAATGAGGATGAAATGGTTCTCATCTTCAACTTCACCTGTGTCACAATAAGGACAAATACGTTGATAATATTCTATTTGGTGTGCGCTGAAACGACCATTTCCTACTTTTAGATTGTTTTAGGATGATCGAGTTTTTAAAAGTTTTCAAGCTAATAAATTAACATATTCTTCGATGAAGATTCAATCTTTAATCCTTTTATAAATCCTTGTAATATTGACTTCTCTAATCGAAAATTTCGAGTTTTGGATGAATATATGTAGAATTCTCTCTTTAAAGATTGAAGGGTATGATTCAGGATTAACATTTGATTGATTATTCCATATATCAGTAAACCCGACATTATCATGTAATCATGTAGCATAGTCTGATATATTTTTTGAATGAGCACATTTTCAGATTAAAGTATCTTGCACCAGTATTTAATAATTCGCGTATGTCTTGATATATATAAGGGATGGCGACCGAATTCACCATAAGGACTAATTGAACATGCTAATTGCTTAACATGAAGTATGTATTCTAGGAATTTAAGATGCACTCTCTCTATCTGTTTGCTTTTAAAAAAACAACAACAACAGTTATTTCACAACCGTAATGTAAAGTGGCTCCTGCAAAAGAATAAAAAAGTTGTAATAAAGTTTTAGCATTGAAATCAAATTCATTTTTATGCAATAAGTGAATGCAGGGCTTTTACTCCTTTTCGAACTATGAATTCAAAATTTGATAAAAATGACAGTAACAGATTATATATTAAGTACTTAAATGTTCGACCGAGTCGAGCAAAGTATAGAGAAAAATTGTTCACCCAAGAAATTCAAATACTGGAAAGTAAACGAATATGGCGAAAAAAAATGCGTAGAGGGAAAACTATTTTCAAATATAAAATGTTAACATTTTTTATTCGTTTTCATTTCTACCTGTCTCCAGAGCTTTGACCAACTTACAGAAATAATTAAAGCTAAATCTAGGATATATGGACATAAAAGCTTTACGTTGTACGAGATATAAACCCAATTATCTTCTCATCTGTGGGCAAGGATAACCCTTGTCTTTTTATTTTATTGACGTTAGATTGTTGTATATTAACCGAGGTTTCCTAGTGAAATCCCTAGGAAACCTCGGTTACTACTGTTAAAGTTTGTGAATTCTGAAACGTTGTGGAAATTGTTTACGGGTTCACTACCACCAGAACAGACAGTCGAACGAATGTCATCACCCTGGTGTTATTAGCGTTGTTGGTCGCATCTCTGCTACAAGCGAAGATATTTTCTTGAAATCCTACTAACTATACCAAGAGCAATCTATAATATCAAGGGAGATGACATATTTTGTTTATTTAGTTTTGTTGTTTCGAAAGGCAAGCGGGCTATTATCATGCCGTTGTGCTTTTCGTGCGTCATTTTTTTCTTTCAAATTTTTCTCATCGGAAATTACTCTATGGATTTCAATCAAATTTCATAAGAAATATCGTTTGGTGACACTTTGTTGTTTGATCTCTTCAGCAAATCTTAATTGGTTGAACAAGAGGTCGAAGATGGCATGTATCGCTCCACTGGCTTTCAATATCTATCAATGAGAAACTAAGTCAGGTATGAAAGTTTACAAGGAAATTTATGAAGAGGCCAGAAGATGGAAAGAAAAGCCGATTTTAGTGTTGGCTAAACCTTATGGAAAGCCTTATGGAACGACATTTTTTATACACATAAGCACCGCCATGCCACATCTATATATGAGACGATCAAAATTCTGCTAGCGAGCTATTGTCATGCCGGAGTGTCCGTCGTATGCCCGCCCGTGCGTCCGTGAGTAAACTTTTCTTTAAACTTTCTCCTCCTAAACCGATGGGTGAATTATGACGAAACTTGGAAGAAATGTTCCTTGGGTGACCCTCCTCTAAAGGTGTTCAAGAAATTCGGGTTGCCCCTAAAATGGGCGGACAGGGCGGGGCTCATTTTCACTACAAAATATAGTGCTTTAAATCGTTTGATAATGCTTTCGACGGATTATTATCTGGATTATTTATTTTGAAAACTCAGAAAGCGCCATTTACAAGTACAGGAAGGCGTAAAAATTGGGTAGTTTGAAGGTATTTGGAAGGCCCGAAAGTTACATCTTTGTAGGGTCTTTCGGATACCAAAAATATGTTCAATTACAGTGTCATTCAATCTAAAAAGATGCACGTTTAAGGTAGATAAATGTCTCCATGTGTAAAATGAGCCTGTGCGTGACATTTCCAACAATTTGACATGGGCCTGAGGTGCAAACATTCAGCAGCGTAGACAGCCACCTAATGTAAATGTGATGTTACTTGATGACGTTCAAGTACTTTGAGACCTTATCTATCTAGTTAACGCATAGCGAAGAATATAGTCAGACTGTGCGGATGCACAGGCTGGTCAGAGTCTTTGCCCTGCGCACATTAGAAATTGTTGGAAATCTCACGCACAGGCTCAAATATTTCACAGCTGTGTTTCGATATCACACAACGAGTCATGAAAGAAAAAGATGCGAGTAGGCAAAAAAGTAACAGTTATCTTAAATCTAAACTTTTTCCAACAATGTCTTCAATTTATGTTTTCTCCCTGCTATATTATGTCATATGCGGATATGTAAATAAAACAATTGCCTTGAAGAACAAAGTACAGCTTAAAAGAACCATGTACCTGTACCTGCAGAAACACATGCCTTTCCGAGAATAACCACCATCTGAGATTACCCGACTCCGTTCCAGCAATTGGGAACCCTCGGCGATTCTACGGAATAGACCTCAAGAATAATACGGGCGCGGCCATGAATGTGCGTCATTTGCCACGTGGGTTTATATGACGTCACAAACATAGCTGAGGATGACGCTACGAAAAACAAAATCAACGTAAGATAAAATTTGGGCACATTATGATTTGAAAACAACACGCACGTTTTGCTTTCAAATCATAATATACCAAAATGATCTCCATAGAAGATCTGAAAGCATTAAAGGAATTTGCTTATGTTCAAGCGTATTAACCAAAGTACTATTAGGAGCCGAATTACCTAAAAAAATGACAAAAAAATACTACGCTTACGTCCGAGGTATTTTCCAGAATACGGAAAAGTCCGAGCGATGTTCCGAATGACCGTTCCAGTAGTAGTACAAGTTACCAATATTATTATATGATCATTTTATCATGAATAACATTTTTGTCAGTATTCAAAAAATGCGCGCATCTTAACTTTTAATGAGTATTTCTTACTCAAAAGCGAGTGAGTTAAATAATTATTTTCACTTACTCTCTTAAACAACCATAAACAAATAACAAACAAATACAGTTTTGTAATAGGATTGGGACTCGTTTGCTTGACGGCCGTTTTTTCACTATTTCCATCCATGATGTGAAAGCTTTTTCGCCGATCATTTTGAAACAAGGGCGCTGATTAGTCGATTTGTCCGTATTCCTCCAATCAACGCCCGCGTTTTCAAATCCTAGTTGTTACAAAGATGTCTGTTACAATATGTCACTTCATAATATCCCAAAAATCGCGTGGCGTCTGGGTGGTAACACGGCGCACAGAATCTGAAGGAACCAACTGAAAGTACACGGAAACAGTCCTGCGTTCAGGTTGAAAACGTTCGCAACACGTTTTAGTTACTTTACCCCGCTATCAATCTCATTAACCCTTTCCTGTTTTACAAAATTCTGGACCTGTCCAAATTCAAAGGTTTTGCAGACGAAAATTTAAAGTGGGTTTAATTAGAAAAATTAACATTCAGTAGGGTAGAAAATAGTGTGGAAAAAGAAGAAATTGCTTGTCAGAAGCAATTTCTTCTTTTTTCACAAAGTTTTCTTATTCATAAAATCACAGGCACGTAAAAAGCAGGGATTAAACAGCAAAGGGTCAAAATCATCTCTACGAAACCATTACACTATCTCTCCGTTACGTAGATCTGAGGACGAACCGTAACAGAGAGATAGCGTTGTGGTTTCGTATTACCCCCCTTTAATAAAATATGCATACAAGTTCTATTCTTATTCTATTCCAAGAACCTATCAGACACTTACAATTTGAATTATGTCAGTGATATCGCGATTTTTTTAACCTTAAAATTTTGAATGACAGTGTTGATTCTTTCTTTACAGTGAGTTTGAAGCATTTTTGGATGGTTTGCGTGAGTGGCTGGAATGAATGGAGCGATGAGCGAGTGATTTGGGGTGGTTTTGATCGAGATGAATGTCAATTTCACGATGTTGTTAACTGTAGTCTAGTCATGGTGCCAGAAGATTTATTTGTAGGACTGAAATGACCCGCAAGTAGGGGCGTAGCGATAGGCAATTTGGTGGATCTGATTTAAATGAGATTGGCCCGTTATGCAGGTATATGTACATGTACATGCATAGCGTGGTATCATCTCAAAACGTGCGCAAACTTTTGTTTACATTCTGAATGAAGGGCAAGTTACGAGGGATGATCCAGAAGTTCGTATAATGAGCTTATAACTTTCGCATTTCTAGCTTGTTCAGTATATAATTTGGTCAATGTGTCGTTTAGTAACTACAAAGAGTAATAGTGTTATTATTTTTACAAAAGCTTGATGAAGAGAAATTTTCCTTAACCCCTTCCTGTTTTACAAAATTTTGGACCTGTCCAAATCCAAAGGTTTTGCAGACGAAAATTAAAAGTGGATTTAATTTGAAATATAACCATTCAGTAGCGTAGAAAATAGTGTGGAAAAAGAAGAAATTGCTTTTCAGAAACAATTTCTTCTTTTTTCACAATGTTTTCTCAAGCATAAAATCACAGACAGGTAAAAAGCAGGGATTAAACAGTAAAGGGTTAAACTTCCCTGGATATTCAAAAAGTGCCAGGATTCAGAAAAGTCAAATGGAGTTTTAACGAACGAACAAGTCCCAATTGATTTTCCAAAAATAAAGGTCTTGTACTTGGCTTTCTACTTACTATAAATACCATGCACATAGAATTTGTAAACAAATTTGATTCCAAATGGTATGTGAATAATTTCTGCAAGTTAGTGTATCAGGCACGGAAAGGTATGAGAGTTAGCGAAGATTATGAAGAAAGGAGTTATCGTTGACGTCGCATTTGACGTTCTTGCTCCCCAGCCTTCGTAGGGGGTCTCTGTCTTGGTAAGTGCATTTTTCAGTCGCCATTGAATGTAAACATTTAAAGATTTTCACGTTTATTGCACATATGATGCATTTAAAGACTGTATGATTTTTATTTTGATAGTTAACTTTTTTATAGAGTTAAAACCTCATTTTACGAACTTTTGGATCAACCGTCGTATAATTGTTAAATATTTAATACGTACTTAGTGTATAATATGGAAAAAAATATCTAACGAGGTTGGAAGAATTGAAAGTTGTCGAGGCTCTGCCGAGACAATTATCAATTCTCACAACCGAGTTGGACATTTTTTTCATACAATACACTAAGTATGTATTATATTTATATTATAACCTCTATTTGTCTTCTTTTCGTCGATGTTTCTAACCAAAATGCAAGTTTCTAAAAATAACCGCATTATATCATTGTTCTAAAAATATTTGATATCATAAAAAATATCATATGGGATGTTATCACACAGATATTTGTATAGTTATAAGATAAACGCCAATACACGCTACTGCATTTTTTTATGAATCAATTCTTTAATAAAATATACATATATGTCGTTTAGTAGTTTACCTTATCTGAAATTCAAGATTTCAAAAATATTTGACATTGAAAAATGAGCCTGTGAATGAGATTTCCAACAATTTCATATATGTACATAGCAATGACTCCGACCCACACAGTCTGACCACAGTCTTTACTATATATTAAGTAGCTAGATAAGGTCTCAAAGTACTTGTATACCGATAGGAAACATAACAATTGCAGTAGGTGGCTGTCTACGCTGCTCAATGTTTGCACCTCACTCACATGTAAAATTTTTGGAAATGTCACGCACAGGCTCAAATGATTTTGACCTTGATTGCTGATAGCGAAGTTGCAACCGAAAGAAAACTACTTTACGCAGCAATGTACGAGTAAGGGGTTGACACTAACTCTTCAGGTTACTATTAGACTACTAACACATGTAAATAAGGAGTCCAAGCCAATAGTAAGGGGTCCAAATTTTCATAATGGGAGAAAATTGTGGAAATTAAGAAATATTTTCTTTAACAAATTTTGTAGTGAAAAGTCTTTCAGTTTTGGCAAGTGTGAGAAAGAACACAGCCCTGTGCGTTTGTTTTAAAATATTCTGATATGATCCTTGGAGTCAATCGGACTCCTTACTTGCAAGGAGTCCCATCTGGTAAACAATTGTTCTCTGACTCCTGGACCCCCTGAGTGACAAACTCTGTCAGAATATGTGTGAAATAAGACTCTATCACTAACTAATCAATAGTTATCGCCAATGTAAAAGGTTTTTATGGACAGACTATTATTCTAATAATCAACAAGAAATAGAATAAAAAAAAAATAGGATATGTTTTCTTGAGGAAGACACATACAAGTAAAATTTCGTATTTGAGCTTTCAAACTGCGTGAGAATGTTTTTTGTTGTTGTTGTTCTTTTGTGTCTATTTGGCTAAGGGTCGATAGGAGGGCGTAAACAGCGTCAAGTTTTCTTAGCAACCCGTAACTTCGGTCAAGATAACAAAAAGTTGCAAAGTTATTGCAAATTAAACCCCGCTTTTCAAGAGCACTTGCGTGCAAAGCGGGATATAATTTGCAAAAAGTTTGAATTGTTTTGTAATCCTGAACGCCGTGCATGATACATCATGCTCTATTATTGCATTTGGTCAAGCATGTGATACATGTGCTTGGCATGTGTGTAAAAAAAAAATACAGGTAAGTACAACGTGAAATTGACTGTTATTCCGGTCAAATTCATTCTAAATCGCAATCTAGGCGCCCCATTTATTCATTTCAAACCATTAAAAACGCCAAAAAAAAATCACAAAAAATACAAAAGTCAACAACTACAATGAAATATTGCTAGAAACAGTCCATAAATTCACTGTCTTAATTGCATAAATTCACTGTCTTAATTGAATTTTGTAAGCGTATGATTGGTAAGTAGAGGGGTCGTGAAGGTTTCACAGAACCCGTATGCATATTGTATTAAAGGGAGGTAATAGAAGTCGCTGATTTTGTTCATTTGAACAAAATTAGCAATTTTGGATTACATCCCTTTAATTTCATTCAAAACTCGCCCCCAACCAATCCGCTTTATTCCGCGTACATTCCAAATTTGTTCACCCTGGCAATTTTAAGATGCCCTTAAAGCCCCCGTCTGCGCTTAGAGTAAAAAATCGCTGTTTCGTGAAACATTCTTTGAATATATTCCTTAAGTTGGTATTATGAAAAATGAGTTACATAAAAATACAAATCAATCGACGAACGGCGGCGTTTTCGGGTGACGCATAATCTGCCGTATAAAGTTGTACATGTAAATGAGATTATTGTCAAGTGAAATACGCCCACGCGAAAGAGCGGTAATGCGCTCTAATAAATTTTTTGTCCGAAATGTTGCGGGTCATAAATATTCATAAAGTTAGACCTATAATTAGATCATCGCGTCACAAACATTTGCATTGCCGAATTTTGGAATGACAAATTCAAGTTTATCTTTGAGAATAAAAGTCTAGTTTTTGTGAACATAGTCGTTTAAGATCATTGTCTTGCGTTTCGAAAATGTTCACGAATACAGCCGATTGTATAACGCGCGAGAACCGTGTAAAAGTTACCAAAGATATAGATACCGAAAGAAGATGGTAAACATTTTCTAACGTGCCCCAGGCGCGCGAGGAACTGTTTTGCCAACGTTCCCTGACGGTTCCCAGTGGTCACCGATAATAAGTTACGTTAACACAGCGTTTTCTTACGTTAGAGCTACGACCGTTCTTGATAATCAACGTTTCGTCGAACGCTGACCACAATGCCGATGGGGTTGACGATGATTTTAATAACACTGAGACTAATATGGAGTGGTTGATATCTGGGGCCAGTTTCAACAACGATTTCATAAACTGGTATCCCGTTATCTAGTATTAATAGATCTAAGGGCAGTAACCCATGGAGTCCAAACATTTAAGGCACATTTTCAGTGTCTTACCGATGATTTTCCACATATCGTCGATGTTCTGCTAAAATCTCGTAACTACAGCTTGTTTAAAGCTGTAGTTACGAGGTTTTGGTAGAAAAAAGGACGATATTTAGGACAAAAATCACCTATCACAAAGTCACCAGTAAGACAAAAATGAGTATTAATTTTTCCTGTTTACAAAATTTTAGACCTGTCCGAATTCAAAGGTTTTGCAGACGAAATTTTAAAGTGGATTTAATTTGAAAAATAACCATTCAGTAGGGTAGAAAATAGTGTGGAAAAGGAAGAAATTGCTTGTCAGAAGCAATTTCTTCTTTTTTCACAATGTCTTCTCAATCATAAAATTACAGCCACGTAAAAAGCAGGGATTAAACAGGAAAGGGTTCAACTGGTCCCAGCTTTTTTCGAAGAAAATTTCATAACAGATCCTAAAGGCAAAAATGTCTTGTATTTCGTGGCTGAAACATGTCACTATAAAAAATAGTTTAAATTAAGTTGTTTCCATCAAGATTGTTGCATTTTTATTGGTTGAAAAAAATTACCTTTTCCCTAATGAAAACAATTTTGCGTATGCAGCTGTTTTGTAAGCTTCCGCGCAATTTAGGCTAACAAAAGGTCTGTTTCGTAAAACTAAGTGGAAAAAACTTTTACATTTTTGATTCGGAAAATAAAATTAAAAGATATGAAGAGATTATTTATTGGTATCATGGAGGTATGAGACTGAAAATATAATCACAAATATTTTTCAATCCGCTTCGCGAATTCATACAGTATGAATAGGTTTTTAGATTCATTCCTCCATGAAATCAACCAATATTCTCTTCATCTTTATTGTACATACCCATTTCAGTAACAGTAACACATGAGCCCTGACAACCGACAATTGTAAGCCTTTGTCCGCCACCTTCGGATTTATAACACAGAAGTTGTTCAGAACATTCAACTTAAAAAAAAAACCAACGAGACATTCAAACTTAACTAATTTGAGCACGTTTAGACTCATCCAATTCCTGAAGATTTACAGGAAAAATCGACTGAAACAAGCAATTTCTCCTTTTTTCGCAATATTTTACCTCTTATTTATTTATCAATCCATAGAAATCTCGGTTTGTAGGAAAACTGTTGCATTGAATATTTAATTCCACATTTCGGGGGGGGGGGGGGGGGGTGTCAGTGCATCACTACTGTAATTGCCTATATATTCATAGGCACTTGCGATAGTGTTGCGCTTACCCCTCGATTTGTTAAGAAATGATGAGGCTATTGTCATTTTTATGTAATTTAAACAGTTTTCCCTGGAGAACGGATCATTTAATTTGTTTAAGTGTCAGTTTCACTGTTAATGACTGTACCATTTTCTTTGCCATCAAAGCGAACTGGCAGTAGGCCTACTTTTTAGTGTCTTAATTGGGTCAAGTTTTGATAAAAGACTAGATGACGTGAGGAAGATTGACTAATTTCAACTTTGGACGAGTCACTTCATTTAAGATATGAAACAGAACTCGTGCTAGTTTTTGATAGTCGATAGTAATCGACTCCTTAACCATGAAATTCTGGGGGTTAATACTGATTGCAAAGGGGTCAAAATACCAAAAAAAAAAAAAAAAAAAAAAAACGAAACAAAAAAATAGAAAGACATGAATGGCTTGAGTCGCTCCACAGGCTTGAAGTTCTTGTAGAAGAAAATCTTAGTTTTTACTAGATTTTTAGATATTTTGGGTTCTACAGATGTTGAAATGATCTTCAAAGCTTCCACTATATAACATAAAGAGAAATGACCTCTGCCCATAAAAGACATA
The DNA here is from genome assembly GCA_948146395.1 of Fragum whitleyi. Classification (NCBI taxonomy): domain Eukaryota; kingdom Metazoa; phylum Mollusca; class Bivalvia; order Cardiida; family Cardiidae; genus Fragum; species Fragum whitleyi. The sequence continues at coordinate 38,809,837 of OX411552.1, read as the reverse complement.
TTTTTCATCCAATGACAATAATTTTTGGCTGCATGATAATGAGACACCCAGGGATCATATCAATGAAGTTTGATTGATATCCATCACTTACACTCTGAGAAAATGATTCTCAAAGTTTCCACCATGTAACATATAGAGAAATTACCTCCGCCCATAATATACATATTTTTCATCTGATCACAATATTTTTATTGACTGATAAAGGGTCACATAAGGACCATTCATGTAAAATTTGGTTGATATCTATCAGTTAGATTCTGAGAAAATGGTTTTCAAAGTTTCCACTATATAACATATAGAGAAATGACCTCCGCACATAAAATACATATTTTTCATCCAATCACAATAATTTTTTGTAGACTGATAAAGGGTCACATCAGGATCATTCATGTAAAATTTAATTGGTATCCATCGGTTAGAACCTGAGAAAAGACACTTTTTACCATATTTGGAAATTAGCCACGCCCATTGAATCCTTGTGCTTCATTGAATCAAAATTTCTTGAACAACTTTGAAAGAGGGTCACCCAAGGATCATTCCTGTGAAGTTTGGTTGAAATTCGTCCAGTAGTTTCTGAGGAGAAGATTTTTAAAGAAAAAGTTTACGACCGGACCAACAGACGCACGGACGGACGCACGACGGACACAACGCCATGACAATAGCCCCAGTGGCTTTCAGCCAGTGGAGCTAAATAGCATTATATCACGGGTATAATTATGCTTCTGAGAGAACCATTTCACCTTTTCTTGTATACATTTGAAGTAAAAAATTATTTTATAAACCTAAAGCCAAGGATATAAGATCATTAAAATACGAAGGATAACGCATAGTTTTTACCCTTAGAAATTTCTGTCAAGACGACCCCCTCGGGAGAATTTTTTGAGGGTCAAATTAAGATATTTTTGGGGTCAAAACTCTGGTGTAAAGGACAAACACGAGCCCTTATGAAGAGAGTATTTGTTTATTTATTTTAAGAAGAACGAAACTAAAAACCTACTCACACTGTATGAATACGCGAAGCAGATTCATGTTTAAGTGTGATTAGGTTTTTAGTTTCATTTCTCTATGAAATTGATAAATAGTTTCCTCGTATCTTAGTATCTTATTATTTGATATTTTGAAGTGAAAGTATTAAAATTTCTCCATGTAAAGATAGATTTGTTATGGGACTATTTTTGTGCAAGCTTAAAAAGTAGCTAAAAATCAAAGTTATTTTCATTGGGGAAAAAACCAAATTATCATCCAAACAGAATGCACGGATATTGAAGAACATAACTCAAATCAAATAATAATAATATGGGCAAAAAAGGTCCTACAATTAAAATCATCCTGAAATAGACAATCATTTCCATCGAATACATTCTTAATCACTTATTCAGCGATTCATTTATTCGTCCAAACACTTACTCAAACCATTCAAAAACACTCCTAAATCGTTCACAATCGTTCGAAACATTCAAAAAGATCTAAAGTTCTAAATCGAACAAATAATTGCATGATTTTATTGGCTGGTGTTGATTTTTTCGGCGTCTGATTTGACAGCGAAGACACAGAAACAGAAATGTGAGTAGACCTTATTGAAGGAAGGTAAAAAAATCGCAAATAAGCACCTGTTTGTGCGAAATTATCGATTATGATTTACCCCCATTGAAATTCAATCAAAACTCGCTTCACGCATTGGTGCAATTTCATTCTAAAATCATTCAAAATCATTCCCTTTGTCATTTTCACGATGTTCCTACCTGTAATATAGAGTTTTTTTCTTTTGTTTTCTATTTATTAATCATAGACCAATTCAAAGACAAGAAATAAGGAAAACATCGGATATAACAATGATTAAGGAACAGAAGAAAATAAATGTAAAACGTTATTTCCGAAAATCGTTACATCCGGAAATCTACTTGAATTGGATGGTATATTTTAACATTTGTACAAAACAAATTGAAAACTTATTTTTTTCTATTTACAGCCTTGTTTATAATTAATCAGGTACAGAAACCTAACATTACATGTATTCATGTAAAGTGATGTTAAATTAATATCATTCATGTACCCGTAAAATCTTAAAAGAGACCCTGCTAAGCCCGTTTATTAGCACAAAGAGACCAGAGTGGACACATCATATTTTTACGAAATATTTTCTTTCAGCGATACGTAAAGTATTTGGAAAAAGGTTTTAATTTTTCAAGATACGCCCGTTACACTGCTGGAAATCAAACTAAGAAAAAAACAAAGGGAAATAACTTAAAAATAAAGCTATTAAGAGTTACGGTTCTTATTTGCACTCCGTAAACATCAGAGGAACATTGCTGCAAAGTTTCAAGTCAATCGGACCTAAGATGACAGAGTTATGCTCCGGAAAAAGAAGTGGACGCCGTTCGCCCGCCCAAACGCCGGTCGGCAAACGCCGAACGACACGGGTGATCACATAAATAGAGGATAATGCAACGAGTCATCTATAAACAGATAAAAACGAGGCTGCGCCGAGTTTCTATCCGTGTAGATGACGAGTTTAATAAATTCGGTATTTCATGAGCACAAATTTTATATTCTATTTATAATATGACCCGAATTTTGCGATAAATCATCAAGATTCTTAAAATTCAATATTCCAATTGTCTGCGAAACTTATAACGCCGTTTAAAAACTGACGTCACAATATAAACATTATGACGTCATTTTCGCAGTTACAAAATAGCGTTGCTATTCGTTCTTAGCTCATTTGCATAGTTATTCCACTAGTGTAATAACACCCGTGTAATATCAAAAATAATCAACGAGGTTATATCACTCCCGCGACGTAGGTCATATTATAATGTCTTTTAACGGGCGTTTAAATGGTGAAGATACGAACCTTGTGTTACCAAAGTTACCACCAAAAGTACCAAGAATCGAAAGATACTGAACCATTTCATTGTTGCATATATACGCCAAGGTTATTTCATCCAGAATCAAATATTTTCGCCAACTCCGAATTTCAATGTCAACCTCAAACTAGCTAATTAAAAGGGTTCAAAAGTAACACTGACAATATTGAATAACATACACGTCCAATAATAATGCGAGAGGATTTTATATAACTGAAAAAAAGTAAAAATGACGAACTCTCCTTTTCATCGACACGACACCAGAAAACGAACCATCAGGAAAAAAAGGGGTGTCGAGGGAAAAGGTGGACTGCAAATTTCGCTCATTTGTACAATTAAGAATATCTGGAAATTTAAGTTCACCCTGAATCATTCTAAATCAGCCAATCGCCGCTCCCTTTATATCATTCGCTCAAAATGCTTCGAAATCATTCAAAATCGTTTGTTCCAACAATTTTCCATGTGCGCAATGTTAAGACTCATATTAGCCTGTGCAACCGGACAGTCTGAACAAAATCTTCTATGCGCGCTTAATATAAGACTACGATACTATGGTTTCTCATCTTAGAATATATGAGCCTGTGCATGACATTTCGAACTATTTGAAAAATGCGCGAGGAGCAATCAATTGGAAACCTAGAAAGTAACGCAGTTAACATAGGCGTAGCTAGGATTTTGAAAGTTTTACGCATTTCGAAGGCGACAACCAAAGAATATATAGGATAAAGGCGATATGTCGACTGTGGCTAAAGACTAATGCCCTCCACCCGCTCCCCGTTCATATGATTTGAGCGTGGGTGAATAATCAAACATCGTAACTACAGCATTCAAGCTGTAGTTTCGACGTTATGATCATTCATCAATGAGATTTTTCGAAATGGGATTTATTTGTATTACGCAATTGCGTAATGTGCGTAATGGGAGATACGCCCTTGGTTAAAATGGTCCCTGTTTGTCTAAAGGCACTGTGAGACCTAACTTATCTACAAGGAGCATAGCGGAGACTCTGGACAGACTGTGCGGATGCACAGGCTGGTTAGAGTCTTTCCTTTGCACACGTTTGATATTGATGGAAATGTCACGCACAGGCTCATATGCAACGAACTTTGAGACTGTTCTGCATGTTCAATGAGAGCACACATAGAATTTTTAGAAATGTCCTGCACAGGCTAAAATAGTAAATGCATCTTTCTTTGGTCGTCTGTCGTCGTTATTCTTTAATAATCTTTATAATTAGAATATTAAGAGAACTTTTGTTGATTTCGTGGAGGCATGAAACTAAAAGCCTGATTACACCGAATGAATACGCGAATCCTTATTCGATATATACATGGATCCATAGTAACAGAGATTGTTTATGGGACTACTTTCGGTGAAACCTGACAAAAAGCTATGTAATCAAAATTGTTTTCGTTGAGTAGTGCAAATTCAACCTATTTTTTGCCAATGAGAATGTCATTTTTTGTGAAAACAGCTTGATTTAAATTATTTTGTATTAATAATATATCGTTACAATACAAATGTCTCTATCCCTGGCTAGTTATGCACACATTTGGCAGAAGATATAACACAGAATGTTCGCATTCACAGACACAAAACAAACAATTTCTAACCTAGGAATTTTGAAATTTGACCCCTATATTTTTTCTCTGGTATACTATGGCTGCATCGGCGGGTAGTGTTTTTCGGTGGAAGGTGTTACTACGTATGAACAATCCAGTCAGATTTTAATAAATTTAAAAAAAATAGTACCCACTTGGGTTCAATTAACTCTTTTTCCAAGTCATATGTACGTGTGATAACTTTGCATTTTGAGATTGGCGTGATAGAAGGAATATATATATATTTGTAGATGGCCTATAACCAAATTTTCAAATGCGAAATCAAATACAAGTAAATGATCGGACGTACGTTTCGCTAGAGTATGGAATATATCATGTCGTGTGGGTAACTTGCCGCTTGTTTCCCCATGGTCTACGGTAGGTCTCTTGTGAAAAATTAGTGTAAGGAAATATTGTACTTGTAACCTCTCCTGATACAACTACGGGTATAGGTATACGGTTTAAACAACGGTGGCCAGATCATGGAAATACCGGAATTAATACCGATGCAACGCGTACAGGGTTACAATCGCAGTAAAGTCGTGTGGTAAAGGTTTATATAAATGCAATTGGGTTTTACGCCACCTATCAGGATGCGAAAAACAATCTCGAGACGGGAATTTTTGTTCACATGTTTTATATAAACACTTACCCCTTCTTTTGTATTTGAGAATGAAAATCGCGGGGCGATTAATTAATATCCATTTTTTCAAGCAGATTACAACAGAATTCTAATTATGAAAATGAAGAGTCGATTAGCGTTACAAAATAAATATAATACCTAGATAATCTAGTCGTTTCTTTTATTTTATACACAGTGGAATCAGACAATCACTCTTAACCACATTTGACATAATGTCGAAAGTAATCAAAACCTTGCAATCACAGACAATCGGCGATATGTTTTGATAAAGATATAAGTCAATATCGACGATTATGTAAAATTTGTCTCGTTCCGATGTGAGTCATTAGTCGGTTTTTCAATTTGGGGTTGGGGTAATGCAATTTTTCAGAACAATTAGGACATGCAAGAAGGTTATGGAATCGGCAAAATTGGATCGAGACATTTTCTGTTTTAATCGTATTTTTACATGTATAATATCTTTTTTCGTGACGAATGGATGAATCAATCTAGTATGCCAACAGAAACGTCCACCATCAGTTCTTTCAGAACTTTGATTACATTTTATTATAAATAAATATAATATAGTGCAGTGAGAAATATTTATGATATAATACTATCAGAGATGCAAGTTCGCCTTATTGAATCAGCCAAACGTGTAAATAAATATGCAAGAAATAATCGGGTTAGGTCAGGGTTTGATTTTTTAGGCCAGAAAATTTACTTCCTTGCCTTTGGCGATCACGAGGTAATTTCAAGAACTATGAAAATTTTCTATGAAAAATGTTGGACTAGGTGCCCACTTTCATCCACCAAAGGCAGTAGTTTCTAAATTAAAACGCGCAATATATTTTCATAACAAAAGTAAATGTATTTCGAGGCTCGATATTTAAAAAATGACGTCATCAAGTCAGAGTCATATGACGTCATCGAGTTAAAGTCAATTATCGAAATAAAGCAGAATATGCAGATTTTAAAGAGATTGAGGGTTGTAGAAAAAAGCCATGTTGTTCATAATTAACCGAAATGTTGTACCTACAGACTTTATTCGTTCTCTTGGTACGAGAACTAGTTCGAACAACAATGAAACACGTTCGATGTTCTGCCTTCAAATCTGAATCATGGGTTTCATTTTAAAAAGAGATCATACCTCTGAAGAGAAAAAGCTTTTTTCTGGGGGGGGGGGGGAGGGGGGGGAGGGTTCAAAACAATATATAAAAAAAATAAAATCAGAAAAGGTCCAATTGAATCAGACCGAAATGCTCATTCAAGGCACCAAAAGATGTAAAAGAATATCTGAGACGATATCACAAAACGCATAATCTCGAACATATTCAGCTTTAAAGCTGCAAATTGCTATTTCTAGAGGCTTTGCAAGTAGTGACGATTATCTGATTTGAAGCTCGAACATGCATGGAAAAATCCCACTACATTCTAAAAAATAATAAAACTGGAATTTGAGATTGATAAAACAGTCAATGAATCATGCTTACATCATTAGGAAAAGTGAATTTTTGTTGATGATAACAACAAACTTAGAGCTTTCAAAACCTTTAAGGCAAGTAATGTGGAAAGAATGCATTCGTTCAAATAGGGTATGCACGTTGAAAAAGGTTAGTTCGTTCGCAAAATTTCGTGTGATTTCACATAACCTTCAAATCAAAAAGAATTGGCACCAAATAAGCATTTCATGTATAGAATTTGTGCTCTAAGTAATACACATGTTTAAGCTGAAGCACTCTTGTAATTTCGAGGCCATTCGTTATCAGATAACAGAAAAAATCCTATACATAAGTAGATAGTATCACATTTTTTTTGAAATAATGAGTGGTTATGAAATATTTAGACATAATTGATTTTTAGCTCCACTGGCTGAAAGCCACTGGGGCTATTGTCATGGCGTTGTGTCCGTCGTGCGTCCGTCCGTCCGTGCGTCCGTGCGTGCGGTCGTAAACTTTTTCTTTAAAAATCTTCTCCTCAGAAACTACTGGATGGATTTCAACCAAACTTCACAGGAATGATCCTTGGGTGACCCTCTTTCAAAGTTGTTCAAGAAATTTTGATCCAATGAAAAACATGGATTTAATGGGCGTGGCTAATTTCCAAATATGGTAAAAAGTGACTTTTCTCAGGTTCTAATCGATGGATACCAATTAAATTTTACATGAATGATCCTTGGGTGACCCTTGATCAGTCTACAAAAAATTATTGTGATCAGATGAAAAATATGTATTTTATGGGCGGAGGTCATTTCTCTATATGTTATATAGTGGAAACTTTGAAAATCATTTTCTCAGAATCTAACTTATAGATATCAACCAAATTTTACATGAAAGATCCTTGGGTGACCCTCGATCAGTCTACAAAAAATTATTGTGATCAGATGAAAAATATGTATTTTATGGGCGGAGGTCATTTCTCTATATGTTATATAGTGGAAACTTTTAAAATCATTTTCTCAGAATCTAACTTATAGATATCAAACAAATTTTACATGAAAGATCCTAGGGTGACCCTTTATCAGTCTACCAAAGATCATTGTGATTGGATGAAAAATATGTATTTTATAGGCGGAAGTCATTTCTCTATATGTTATATATTGGAAACTTTGAAAATCATTTTCTCAGAATCTAACTGAAAGATATCAACCAAATTTTACATGAAAGATCCTAGGGTGACCCTTTATCAGTCTACCAAAGATCATTGTGATTGGATGAAAAATATGTATTTTATAGGCGGAGGTCATTTCTCTATATGTTATATTGGAAACTTTGAAAATCATTTTCTCAGAATGTAAATGATGGATATCAATCAAACTTCATTAGTATTATCCTTGGATGATCTATTATCATGCAGCCAAAAATTATTGTGATTTGATGAAAAATATATCTTTTATGGGCGGAGGTCATTTCTCTATATGTTATAATAGTTGAAACTTTGAAAATCATTTCAACATCAGTAGAACCCAAAATATTTAAAAATCTAGTCAAAACCTAGATTTGCTATTACAAGAAATTCAAGCCTGTGGAGCGACACAAGCCATTCATGGCTTTCTAGTTGGTGAACTTTTTCCTTCACCAGTGTAACTACGCAAGGAACACCCAATTGGTTCTTATCATCTTTGAAATAAAGTAGCCTCCATTAGGCTTAGTTTAATATTTCTTCGAACTTCTCTCCGCAAGATTAGTTTTCGTAATGGCGTGGTACAAGAATTATTTAGCGTGTGAAGGTAATAAAATTACCTTTTAAAATACAAAAAAGAAGTAGCAATATTTTAATCGGGCGTATGGATGATCCGCGTAAGCATATCGAGGGCTAACAGTAAAGACAGAGTATTTATATACACTGTATAGACGCATACTATGTTTTTGTTCTATACCATCTATATTGCAAGTGCCTGTAGTTATTGGTCGCAAACGTGTTTTAGGTCGTGACCTGGCCACCATTGTTTATACCGTATATACGTATATGCCTATACACATAGTATTATAAGAAACGGTAACCAGTCTGGTGACATCCATGACCAACGAATGCGTTACGAATTTTACCAAAGATGATTCGTAAATAATTCTATCATGACAAGTGATCACATATCTAAACAGCTTATAATCGCATTGTGGATATATGAGCGCCAAAGTTCCGAGTGGCTTCTTAAAATAAAAGTCTTAATTTGAAATCACATTAGTTAAATGTTGTTTGTAATGCAACTATCTTAAGCAAATACTCAATTTCGTCTAAAGTTTAAATCTGTTTACGAAAATGATTCCTGTGTATTAGTCTGCAAAATATTAGTATGATTACAATGAATATCATCGTGAAATTGATAATAATTCCGTTCAAAACCTTTCTAAATCGGTCCATTCATTCATTCATTCATTCATTCATTCATTCATTCATTCATTCATTCATTCATTCATTCATTCATTCATTCATTCATTCATTCAATCAATCATTCATTCCAAGAACTCACTCAAGCCATTCAAAAACGCTCCAAAATTCCCAAACTCATTTAAAATTCTATGATCAAAAACTACATTCAAAATAATAATCGCTAAAAGATAATTACACGATTTCACTGACTTTATTGAAGAATGAAACCGTATGATAGGTAAGTGATGACATAAAACCATTTATCGGACCTCTATGTATATAGAGTTATCAAAGGGAGTTATTTTATATCGCTAATAATAATATTATTGTGTTCATCTTGAAAAATAGCTATATTGAATTATCTCCCTCTAATTTCACTCAAAACCCACTCCATGCATTCATTCAGTTTTGTTCAAAATCATCCAAATATCTTTCAGCTTGCCAATTTCACGATGTTCTTCACTGTGCACGTAAATCATGCCCTGTTTTCGAACGTCGATTTCATAAAGTTTATTTGATGAGACCCTTATCTTAGAGGCTATTTTAAGAACGCATGGATATCATCCAAATCTCACAAGAATTTTCTCAGGAGACCATTTAACGGAAGGAACTTTTTTTTTCAATTAAAATATTCTCATAAATTTATGAGCAGAGCCTGTTTCCATATATGCAAAATATTAAATCAACAATTTTTTTTTGAAATTATACATGGTTGGCTTTAAATGTGCATGGCAAGAACCATTTGATTGGTTGGAATACCTTTATATTATCGATTGAACATATATATAATACTTATTTAGTGTTTTGTATGAGAAAAAAATATCTAACGAGGTTGGGAGAATTGATCATTGTCGAGGCTCTGCCGAGACAATTATCGATTCTCACAACCAAGTTAGATATTTTTTTTCATACAATACACTATATACGTATTATATTTATCTTATAACCTCTATTTGCATTGTTTTTGTAGATGTTTCCAACAGAGATGCAAGTTTCTAAAAAAATAACGGCAATCTGTCATTGTTCTATAAATAACTATGTGATATCATAACAAATATCATACGGGATGTTATCAAACGGATATTTGTATGGTTATAAGATAAATTTCATTATAAAGCCCATATTGGGTAGTTTTTCAACTATCTCTGTCACCTAACTATGCGAAAAGGGGCGTTCACCATCAGCACTTGCAGTGCTTTGATTATTTCAGATGAAATGTGCATAAATTAGACGAGCTTTTAGTCAAATCGATGTCTAAATAATTGCTTTGAAACATGTACCATGGCTGTTTCGATTCGGGAAAGCAAAATAATATAAAGTGAACTCTTTGAATTCTAATTCAAGATATTATGAATATGTAATACAAGATATCAAATTGACGCATTGCATACAATATATAAAACAGACGAAAGGCATCGATTTCTTCTGATTTATGTATATTATACAGCTAACAACATTGTAAAATTGACAATGTGAATGATTATGGAATGACCTTGGAATATAATTGAATGAGTGCGATGATTGAGTTTTGAGTGGAATGAAACGGAAGTAATTCAATAAGGCTAATTTTGTTCAGGTTGAACAAAATTAGCAATATTTATTACATCCCTTTAATAAAATTAGTTCTATAAATAGCTTCCAATTTCTTCAAGAAACAAACAGATGCTGAAAACAATTTAAATTATGTCAGTGAAATCGTGATTTAATTTTCTTTTTATATTTATTTTGAATGTAGGTGTTGATTGTATTTTTTACTTATTTTGGTGCGCTTTAAAGCGATTTAAGTGGGTGTTTGGAATGAATGAATAGAGCGCTGAGTGAGCGATTTAGAATGGTTTTGATTGAGATGAAAGTCAATTTCACACTGTAACTTACTGCATTAAATGTGTTAAAGTAGAGAAGCTTTTGGATACAACGATGTACGAGTTATTTTATTTTGAATATGTATCATTTCTATTTTATAGCTGAAAAGCAAAGCACAACCTTATAAACGCTTTTAAATTCAAATTAAAGATATAATGCTTCAATATATTTCGTAGACGCACTTAATCGATTTCCTGTTTACAGACTATAATTAGTGTCATTTGGGAGTAGCTTACATCTGTAACTTTAATATTACATACGAAAGTAGAGTCACAGACTAATCTCTTTTCGGGAAAATCGATTCAAAGATTCCGAAATAAATCTTTTGGGCTGCATTAAAATACTGGGATGCAAAACGAACCAAATAAACTGTTTACAGTTCAAATTAAATATGATCCGTCACGCGTAAAAGAACCATCAAGGAACTCTGTAAAATGAATTTATGAAAAAGAGATTGGGTCCAGCATAGGTCAACCAGAGGTCGCATTTCAAAAAGAAATTCGCTAGATGGTAGATTGATCATTCTAGATTCAGAAAATAAGCACATTTCGAAAAGTTTCGACCCAAGTCAGTCTGCGCAATCCGCGCTGTCTGACTATTTCGACACTTTACGCGCTACCCAGATGGCCCCTTTTCGCGTGACGGGTCACATATATAACCCGTTATTCTGGAAAACCTACCCAAAATGCGTCACTGGTTAAGTTCAGCCGTGTTAAACATCAAGAATATAATAAATGAACATTTATAGAATATTCCAAATTCAAAAATTTTAACCAAGAATCCAATATGCGTAAAATATTGCAGAAAACATTGGGGAAAGGACAGAAAATCTTGAAACATGCTGTTTCTGTTTTCCTTGATTTTTCGTCTTTTAATTGTCTTCAGTGCAAAACAATTTTTTTTAAATAAGCTATTTTTGAAATAACAGATTTTTCTTTAATGAATTATAAAATTTTGCAGATTAAATAGAGGATATTGAATGAGTGGTCATGGAATACCGAATTTATTAAACGAGTCATCTATTTATATCAGATAAAAATGAAGGTAGGCTATGTCGAGTTTTTTTTTCTGTTTTAGATGACGAGCTTGATAAATTCTGTATTTTATGAGCACAAATTTTATTTTCTATCTATAATACTACCCAGATTTTTGCTTAAAATCGTCAAAATTCTCAAAATTTATTATTTCCATTTTCCGAAACTTAAAACGTAGTCACAGTATATATTATGACGTCATTCTCGCGATGGCCCTGAGCTCATTCGCATAGTTATTCTACTAGTGTAATAACACCCGTGGAATATATATATAAAAAAAATGATAAATAAAATCAACGGGGTTTTTGCCACTCCCGCGACGTAGATCTAGGTCATATAATGTGTATATTTTTTTATGTAATTTAGTCATGTTTTCCTGGATCATATACAAATTCTTAATAAATCCTGTAGACGTTTGCAATCGATTTCTTTTTGGTGAACGAACGTCGTTCACCAGTGTTATATACCATGTCAGGAAAATCCTGTTGGATGTTAATACATTTTAAATAAAGTAGCGCCTCTTAAAATTCAATTTAGTATCTTTCAATATTTTTCTCTGCAAAATCACTGTTATTTTCTTTAATGGCATGATACTAGTATTCTTTATCAAGTGAAAATAATGAAAATTCGCCTTGAAAAACACAAACTGATCTTGCAATGTTTATCAAGGGAATTTTTGATCGGCGTAAGCTTGTCGAGAGTTTAAAGCAAAAACAAAGTTTGTGTCTAGACACCGTAGAGACAGATATTATGTTTTTGACCCAAGCCTTCGCTGGTGCAACTTGTAGTAATTAGCCGGAAATACGTGTTTATTTAGGTCATGTCCTCTTGAACTTACATTCGGCAATACTCGGGCGGTCTCCGACGGCTCCGATTTAAATGTAGGTTAGAGGAATCGGCCGAGTTGAGACGTATGACACATCAAGACACCTTGGGTAAGTTCATATCGGACTCGGTTTCAACCCGAGTTAACCGGGTTTCCATCAGAACGACCTCGGTTTCGACACTAGTGATGTCATTTTAACCTTTCAACCTCAACGCTTCTGATCCTGGGTCAGGCCGGTGTTACTTGGGTTCCAAAATGGCGTCGAAAATAGTGCACATCAATTCGATTACATAAAACAAATATTCTCTTTGACTTTAAACGACAAATACCCTTTTCTTATACTATATAGTATTTTGCACGAGTTTATCACATTTCTGAATGGGATAACGATATTTCATGGTAATTAATTATTGTAGCGGTACATGTGAAGTTTTTTTACTACCACCAGTGGGTAACTCCGTTCACATAAATGTCCTTTCTGCGCATGCATATTACAGTCAATTCTAGATCATTACATCATCTCACGCGACTCCCGGGCTGCCATTTGAATTACCCCCTGGTGTCATTAGAAACGGTAACGCGGTTTTACATAACTTTTCAACTAGCGACAGTCAATCTCGAGACGGGTTTTAAGAATGATTCGACATGTGGTTTACATGTACAACCTTTCTTGTACTTTTATTTGAATAGGGATGAACGCCGCTATTAAGATTTTTCTGTAAAATTGCGTTGGCTGAAGTAGGGCTTGTACGGATACACTCGAATATTCGGTGAACTTATTCCCAGCGAAAACGTTTCGTATTCGTCTGTCTCAGAAGCGAATATTGCCGAATACCAAATGCGACAGGCACGGAAGATATTTCATTGGGGCCATTCTACTTTGCATTTTTTCAATCTGTAAAACCATATCAATTCAAAATTCTATTTGAAAATTAAATAAATGATAGCTTAATATTCAACCCTAGATTACACTCCAATTGACGAGTAGATATTGCCGTGGTCAATGGGGGACCAGATCCGTCATGCACTTGTTTACAATTCGACAGGCGGGTTGAGTTGTTAAATTATTCTGGAAAAGTCATTGCGTTTTTTACAGAAATCATAAAAATCTTAATTGATGAATAAAAACTGGCTCCATCCTTCCCAAAATACGTTTAGAGTTGGTTAACTACAGTTTAAGCAAAAACAAGCTCCGAGCAGAAAGTCTAATATCAGCCGCAATACTGTGATAAGATATCGATAGTGAGTGATATTACAAGCATCGAAACTCTTGAAGGTAAACAATAGGTTCTCGTGCAAAAAATTAACCGACAATTGTAAGGATTCTCAATTCTTTTTGGAAAGAAAGTCGGAAGGAAAAAACATTGTATTATACTTAAACATAGTAATAGACATAGTCATGCAATTATTACCTCCCTTTAAAAAATAAACTTCTTAAATAAGATTCTTATTCGCTTTTGATGTAGAAATTACGTTACAAAAATAATATTTATAAAGACTTTCAGTATGAAATTTACTATGGAGCAATTGTTTAATATAAAAAGTTATACTTTAATTTCTAAACCTTAAATAGAAATTATCTATGAATTATACTAATATGGCACTAGACCTCCTTTAACCTATACCTAAATATTTCTCATCCTGCAGTGTTATAAAATTGATTAGACCACGCTTGAAGCGAATTGGCCAATCAGAGAACAGTATTTCAAAAGTATAAATCACTAATACAACTCCGAGCCTTGTATTTACAGATATACGGTGGTAGTATGTTGTGCATGTTTACCTCGACAGGTTTTGCGTGCCGCGTCATTGCAAAAAGATATCGTCCATTTTATATTAGCGCCTTTTCCAAAACACTTTTTACAGTCGCAAAAAATGCAAAAGATCTACAAAAGTAACGGAAAGAGATTCATAAGTTATTTCAGCATTATTACACACATTTTTAGTAATATCAAAGCGAGCTTTACCCTTTTTTTATTGTAAAGAGGTTCGGGTAAAAAATACAGACACTGATAGAAAAGCGTGGTCTAAGTCAGATAGAAAATCACGTGCCGCGGTGTATTGAAAAAAGACACTCGCTGACACTCGTGTCTATTTACCATATACCACGGCACTCGTTTTCTATCCTATACATAACGACCTAAGTGTCAACCACGGAAGTAGTTATGGCTTCAAATATGATAAAAACTAACCTCTCAGGTTATGGTTCAAAATACTATTAATAAGTTAACAAATCATAACTTTAAACAATGAGTACAGTTCAGGACTGACTGATATTCATAGGTGTTTCTTTGGTTGGTACTAAAAGACCTTTTGATCCTCTGAGAAGAAACAAAGATAGTTAAAAAAGAAGTTAGAACAAATACAACAAATTTACTTGAAATAAGCTTAAAGATGATAACAACTACTTTTGTAAAAACAAACACCATTGGATATAGGTTAAAGACAGTTTTAGATAGGATTAAATCGTTTTCTCCATTTATGTTTAATTAATAAATATACCTATTTCAAGGGTGTAAAAGAAATTTTCACAGAGTAACATCTCATATTCTAACAAATATTTTTCTAACAGGAATTTTCCTCTCTTTCCCTGTCTTTGAATTTGCAGTGAAATTTCCGAATAACGGAAATGTTGTCGAGACAATTCTCCCCCCCCCCCCTTTTTTTCATTCGTAATTTCTCTTTTCTAATTTAATTCAATATATCAGTCTAGAATGCCATCAGGTTCGTTCACCATCAGTACTTTCAGTGCTTTGATTACAGACTATTATTAGTGTCATTTGGGAGTAGCTTTAATCTGTAAGTGTTATATGCAAAACGAAAATAGTGTCCAATACTAATTTATATTGTGGGAAAATCGGTACCAATAGAATATGTACAGTATAAAATGTGCCCCTGATTGACTTTTTAGTAGTTTTGCGTTCGTGCTAAATAAAGACTAGATTAGTCTGTGCATCAATAAAGTCTGAAAAGAGTCGTCACTTTACGTTCTACATCGCGGATATGAAATAAATATGTTGGTAAATATAGGGGGAAGAACATTATTTTTTAATGAAAAAAATGCTTTCGACCAACATTTTCTTAATTACAAACAATGTTTTCTACCTTTTGATAAAAACGGATCAATTGATTGCTGTTCAAAGATTGTCCAGGTATCCATCTATTTGTCTTAGGAAAAGTGGCACAGAAATATTTACTTGTCCGCAAGAGGAAAACGCCATGTCGGGTAAATCGTGGATGGGAATTCCACACCCTGCCATGTCTATTTTCACGCGGAAAAACAAAACAAAATCTTATTAGATCTAAATTCAAATTAATGAACTTGTGTTACAATATATCTCGTAAACGCATGTTGCTTAACCATCGCAATAAAGGCATGCTAAAATGTTCGTAAAGATATCTTTGAATAATTTTCATTTTCACATCAGTCATCATTGTTAATTTTACGGTCACAATCATCTTCATCATCTCGATAATGATCACTAATTATCATAAACATCACCTTGACATTTTTTTGGTTCATTTTCATCTTTTTTATTTTCAATGTATGAGCCTGTGCACGACATTTCCAACAATTTAACATCTGCGTGAGGTGCAAACATTTAGTAGCCTAGTCAGGTATATTACAACTAGAAGATTGTCAACCTGTCTACAGATACTTGAAGACAATAATATTATCTATCTAAAATCACACAGTGAAGACTCTGGTCAGACTGTGTGGATGCACAGGCTGACCAGAGACTTTACTTTGTTCACATTTGAAATTGTTGGAAATGTCACGCACAGACTCGTTTGTGTTCTGATGTTCCGAAAGGATTAAGTAAATAGCCCTAAACAACAATACTGTAAGAAGAAGAACGAAATTTATCTGTTTCTTCAACTGTTCTGGTGTCAGTTTAGGAGCCAGTGTTCTGGGAAGTCTTTACCTTATGTGAAAAACGAAAACGTTAACCCTTTGCTGTTTAATTCCTGCTTTTTACGTGCCTGTGATTTTATGATTGAGAAAACATTGTGAAAAAAGAAGAAATTGCTTCTGACAAGCAATTTCTTCTTTTTCTACACTATTTTCTACCCTACAGAATGGTTATTTTTCAAATTGAATCCACTTTAAATTTTCGTCTGCAAAACCTTTGAATTTGGACAGGTCCAAAATTTTGTAAAACAGGAAAGGGTTAATCAAAACCTATAAATTATATGAACGTAGACAAATCATTGTTACACCAAGAACATGACTAGGGTTGCCTTTTTCACCTAGGATTAATTAACTATATTTAGAACAAGACAGAAATATAAAAAGATCGTAAGTAACAGAATAAAAAGGGCTTTGACATTTGGCTTTAGTGTCTTTGCCGGTAAACGCTTTCCTTTTCTAGGAATCAATTTAAATGCACTTTAGCACTCTTCGACTTTAGCCATTGTTGTATAATTTGATTAAAGTTGATTCCATGAGTTTTCGAGCATTCTGATTGTCTGAAAAGCAGTTTACACACCTCAATGTAAAACCCCAATTTTTTTAAGCTTTTGCGAAAAGTAACCAAACAAGAAATGTGTTACATTATTGACAAGTCTTAATATTTTTTGGTTTGTTGTGTTTTATTATCAGACATGAGAGGGTATCAGTTAATTTTATTGAAATAATGGATGAAAGCGGTTTTCATTTTTTTATATTCAAAATGTGAATATTAGAAGACAAAAAATTATAAAACATTTTTTGACAAAATATTAGCTGTGATTTTTTTTATAAATATGCGTTTATCAATATTTTTAATTAGAGTTGAAATAAAGAGCAAAGTGTACTTATATCATTAGTACTTAACAACTAAGGTAACTCACAAATAAAAGAAAACCCGAAGCCGTTTTTTTTTGCCACAAAAATGAATCTTATTGAAAATGGGAGGGATCCATTTGATATGACAGAAAAGGGGCCTTAGACAATTTTAAGATCTAAACTCTTGAGGCAAAAAAATATGACACAATCTTTATGAAACTTGGTCAGGTGAAAGAATAAACCCTATCAAAAAGGGAAAGATCCATTCGATATTTCGAAAGAAGCCCCTTTTCTGTTATCAGTATTTTTACCACAAATATGGCACCCAATCTCAATGAGAATTGGTCAGAATGCGTGTAAGGTGAAAACAAGAGGACCCTGAGGGCCCTAAATCACTCACCTGATATTTCAAGTAAATTATCATTAAGACTCCATTTCCTATGATATGGCATGAACCTTCCCATTTTCAAGAGAGTTCATTCTTGTGACCTGGCAAACATTTTGATCAAGTTTCATGAAGATTGGACTATATTTGTGGCGTTTGGAACTCTAACGAGAAAATTGTCATTAAGGCCCCTCTTCCCATGATATGGCACGTATACTTCCCATTTTCAAATGAGTTCCTCCTCATGACATAACAAACATTCTGACAAAGTTTCATGATGATTGGACCATATTTGTGGCTTCTAGAGAGTAAACAAAAAAATGTCATTAAGACGCCTTTTCCTGTGATTTGGCACCGATCTTTCCCATTTTCAATAGACTTCATCCTCTTGACATAACAAACATTCTGACCAAGTTTCATGAAAATTGGACAATATTTGTGGCTTCTAGAGTCTGAACAAGAAATTTGTCATTAAGGCCACTTTTCCCGTGATATGGCACAGATCCTTTCCATTTGAGCAATTTTCATAAGGGACCACCCAAGGAATATTTCTGCCAAGTTTGGTTGCTTTTGACTCATAAGTTTAGGAGGAGATGTCGTTTAAAAATGTTGTTGACAAAATTGTCATTAAGGCGCCTTTTTCCATGATATGGCATGGAACCTTCCCATTTTCAATAGACTTCATCCTCATGACCTAACAAACATTCTGACCAAGTTTCATGAAAATTGGACCATATTTGTGGCTTCTAGAGTCTGAACAAGAAATTTGTCATTAAGGCCACTTTTCCCGTGATATGGCACAGATCCTTTCCATTTGAGCAATTTTCATAAGGGACCACCCAAGGAATATTTCTGCCAAGTTTGGTTGCTTTTGACTCATAAGTTTAAGAGGAGATGTCGTTTAAAAATGTTGTTGACAAAATTGTCATTAAGGCGCCTTTTTCCATGATATGGCATGGATCCTTCCCATTTTCAATAGACTTCATCCTCATGACCTAACAAACAATCTGACCAAGTTTCATGAAGATTGGACCATATTTGTGGCTTCTAGAGTCTAAACAAGAAATTTGTCATTAAGGCCCCTTTTCCCGTGATATGGCACGGATCCTTTCCATTTGAGCAATTTTCATAAGGGACCAACCAAGAATTATTTCTGCCAAGTTTGGTTGATTTTGACCCTTAAGTTTAGGAGGAGATGTCGTTTAAAGATATTGTTGACAAAATTGTCATTAAGGCGGCTTTTTCCGTGATATGGCATGGATCTTTCCCATTTTCGATAGACTCCATCCTCATGACCTAACAAACCTTCTGACCAAGTTTCATGAAGATTGCACCGTACTTGTGGCTTCTAGAGTGAAAACAAGAAATTTGTCATTAAGGCCCCTTTTCCTGTGATATGGCATGGATCCTTTCCATTTGAGCAATTTTCATAAGGGACCACCCAAGGAATATTTCTGCCAAGTTTGGTTGATTTTAACCCATAAGTTTAGGAGGAGATGACGTTTAAAGATATTGTTGACAAAATTGTCATTAAGGCGGCTTTTTCTGTGAAATGGCACGGATCCTTCCCATGTTCAATAGACTTCATCCTCATGACCTAACAAACATTCTGACCAAGTTTCATGAAGATTGGACCGTATTTGTGGCTTCTATAGTGAAAACAAGAAATTTGTCATTAAGGCCCCTTTTCCCGTGATATGGCATGGATCCTTTCCATTTGAGCAATTTTCATAAGGGACCACCCAAGGAATATTTCTGCCTAGTTTGGTTGATTTTAACCCATAAGTTTAGGAGGAGATGTCGTTTAAAGATATTGTTGACAAAATTGTCATTAAGGCGGCTTTTTCTGTGAAATGGCATGGATCCTTCCCATGTTCAATTTACTTCATCCTCATGACCTAACAAACATTCTGACCAAGTTTCATGAAGATTGGACCGTTCTTGTGGCTTCTAGAGTGAAAACAAGAAATTTGTCATTAAGGCCCCTTTTCCCGTGATATGGCACGGATCCTTTCCATTTGAGCAATTTTCATAAGGGACCACCCAAGGAATATTTCTGCCAAGTTTGGTTGATTTTAACCCATAAGTTTAGGAGGAGATGTCGTTTAAAGATATTGTTGACAAAACTGTCATTAAGGCGGCTTTTTCTGTGAAATGGCACGGATCCTTCCCATTTTCAATTTACTTCATCCTCATGACCTAACAAACATTCTGACCAAGTTTCATGAAGATTGGACCATATTTGTGGCTTCTAGAGTGAAAACAAGAAATTTGTCATCAAGGCCCCTTTTCCTGTGATATGGCACGGATCCTTTCCATTTGAGCAATTTTCATAAGGGACCATCCAAGGATTATTTCTGCCAAGTTTGGTTGATTTTAACCCTTAAGTTTAGGAGGAGATGTCGTTTAAAGATATTGTTGACAAAATTGTCATTAAGGCGGCTTTTTCTGTGAAATGGCACGGATCCTTCCCATTTTCAATAGACTTCATCCTCATTACCTAACAAACATTCTGACCAAGTTTCATGAAGATTGGACGATATTTGTGGCTTCTATAGTGAAAACAAGAAATTTGTCATTTAGGCCCCCTTTCCCGTGATATGGCACGGATCCTTTCCATTTGAGCAATTTTTATAAGGGACCACCCAAGGAATATTTCTGCCAAGTTTGGTTGATTTTGACCCATAAGTTTAGGAGGAGATGTCGTTTAAAGAAAAAGTTGACGCCGTGACGGACAGACGGACAGACGGACGCCGGACAACGATCGATCACAATGGCTCCCTTGAGCACTTCGTGCTCAGGTGAGCTAAAAAAATCGAATTATATCTGTGGGGGCAAATAAGAATGTGCGTTTCAAATGTTTAAACGGGAAGGACCCTTCTAAAAGTTCGAAAAGGGGATGTCTAAATGACAACTTTCTTGTTTACACTTTAGGGGCACATTTTGGTCAATCTGAATGAAACGTGGTCAAAATATCTGTCTAGTGACAGGGATGATGTCTATTGACAATTTACTTATCCACTGCAGGGGTTATTACACCATCATAAGACTACAGTAATAGCTATGCCGAAAATTTGTTAAGGCAGAAGTCAAAGAGACAAAGTAGAGCATGTGATTAGGTGTGATATGTCACCAATTCTCTTTTTTTTCAGGAATATGGTCAAACTAAGCCTGATAAGGACGTATGCTATCCTGTGGTTTGATAAAAATAAAATAAACCTTTCGTGGATTCTTTTTTTAAATTTTTTAGTCTGTACAGGCTGATCTATATCTCCTCTGTTTGCCAAAGCCCTTTGTTAAGTAGTAGCGTTATTTCTCAGTCTTTTGGGAACAGGTCCGACACCAGATATAGTGGGAAAAATGCATGATTATCACAAAAAATGGGAAAAATATTATTAAAGTGGTTTTGGACAAAAACTTTAGTATTTTGTACAATTTATTTCCGGAATTAAGTTTTCTTTGCCTCTTAAGACATTCGAATTAAGCTTAAACTGAAAAACAACATGTTTGATTCTTAATTTTCACTTAGATTGAAAAGGTCCTCGACCTTGGTAGATTTGGATTTTTACCTGATTTGGGAAACAAATGTCACTTTTTGGCATTGGGAACGGGTCCTTTTAGGGTACCAGGCAAAAAATGAGGAAAAAAACGCTAATAGGAAAACGCCATGAATAGGAAGAGACGGTTTCGGAAACGAACGGTCCAGAAGAGGGGTTTCTTATTCATAAGTTGTTAAAGTCATATAATTGCTAGTACAATGTATTAGCTTCTAGAAAACGTTTTCTAATTTATATCAAATATAATAATCTCTGAAAGGTATTATTTCGACAGCAAAAATATCGTATATATTTCGTGACATCAATTACAACGATTTGGGTTTTTTATGGATGACCTATGCTGGACCAAATCTTTTTTTCAAATATTCATTTAACAGAGTTCCTAGATGGTCATTTTTCGCGTAACGGGTCACATTTAATTTGAATTTCAAACATTTTATTTGATTCGTTTTACATTCCCGTATTTTAGTGTAGTCCACAAGATTTAATACGGAATCTTTGAACAGATTTTCCCACAAAGGAAATTAGTCTGTGACTCTATTTACTTCTGCAATATAAAAGTTACAGATGTAAGCTACTCCCAAATGACACTAATTATAGTCTGTAAACAGGAAATCGATTACGTGCGTCTACGAGATATGTTGAAACATTATATCTTTAATTTGATTTTAAAAGAGTTTATATTATAAGGTTGTGCTTTGCATTCCCGCTATAAAATAGAAATGAAACATATAGAAAAGAAAATTACTCATACATCGTTGTATCATCGTTGTATCCAAAAGGTTTGTTTGATTTGATTTGAATTGGGGTTTTACGTCGCTTTCAACGATCTTTCAGTTATATCGCGACGACTGGAGCACCTAACGATGCATTCCTGGTATTTCTCACACCAGTTTCTTTGGTTGGTACTAAAAGACCTTTTGATCCTCTGAGAAGAAACAAAGATAGTTAAAAAAGAAGTTAGAACAAATACAACAAATTTACTTGAAATAAGCTTAAAGATGATAACAACTACTTTTGTAAAAACAAACACCATTGGATATAGGTTAAAGACAGTTTTAGATAGGATTAAATCGTTTTCTCCATTTATGTTTAATTAATAAATATACCTATTTCAAGGGTGTAAAAGAAATTTTCACAGAGTAACATCTCATATTCTAACAAATATTTTTCTAACAGGATTTTTCCTCTCTTTCCCTGTCTTTGAATTTGCAGTGAAATTTCCGAATAACGGAAATGTTGTCGAGACAATTCTCCCCCCCCCCTTTTTTTCATTCGTAATTTCTCTTTTCTAATTTAATTCAATATATCAGTCTAGAATGCCATCAGGTTCGTTCACCATCAGTACTTTCAGTGCTTTGATTACAGACTATTATTAGTGTCATTTGGGAGTAGCTTTAATCTGTAAGTGTTATATGCAAAACGAAAATAGTGTCCAATACTAATTTATATTGTGGGAAAATCGGTACCAATAGAATATGTACAGTATAAAATGTGCCCCTGATTGACTTTTTAGTAGTTTTGCGTTCGTGCTAAATAAAGACTAGATTAGTCTGTGCATCAATAAAGTCTGAAAAGAGTCGTCACTTTACGTTCTACATCGCGGATATGAAATAAATATGTTGGTAAATATAGGGGGAAGAACATTATTTTTTAATGAAAAAAATGCTTTCGACCAACATTTTCTTAATTACAAACAATGTTTTCTACCTTTTGATAAAAACGGATCAATTGATTGCTGTTCAAAGATTGTCCAGGTATCCATCTATTTGTCTTAGGAAAAGTGGCACAGAAATATTTACTTGTCCG
The DNA here is from genome assembly GCA_948146395.1 of Fragum whitleyi. NCBI lineage: Eukaryota > Metazoa > Mollusca > Bivalvia > Cardiida > Cardiidae > Fragum > Fragum whitleyi. The sequence goes on along the minus strand of OX411552.1, from coordinate 38,786,635 downwards.
CAAGAGGAAAACGCCATGTCGGGTAAATCGTGGATGGGAATTCCACACCCTGCCATGTCTATTTTCACGCGGAAAAACAAAACAAAATCTTATTAGATCTAAATTCAAATTAATGAACTTGTGTTACAATATATCTCGTAAACGCATGTTGCTTAACCATCGCAATAAAGGCATGCTAAAATGTTCGTAAAGATATCTTTGAATAATTTTCATTTTCACATCAGTCATCATTGTTAATTTTACGGTCACAATCATCTTCATCATCTCGATAATGATCACTAATTATCATAAACATCACCTTGACATTTTTTTGGTTCATTTTCATCTTTTTTATTTTCAATGTATGAGCCTGTGCACGACATTTCCAACAATTTAACATCTGCGTGAGGTGCAAACATTTAGTAGCCTAGCCAGGTATATTACAACTAGAAGATTGTCAACCTGTCTACAGATACTTGAAGACAATAATATTATCTATCTAAAATCACACAGTGAAGACTCTGGTCAGACTGTGTGGATGCACAGGCTGACCAGAGACTTTACTTTGTTCACATTTGAAATTGTTGGAAATGTCACGCACAGACTCGTTTGTGTTCTGATGTTCCGAAAGGATTAAGTAAATAGCCCTAAACAACAATACTGTAAGAAGAGGAACGAAATTTATCTGTTTCTTCAACTGTTCTGGTGTCAGTTTAGGAGCCAGTGTTCTGGGAAGTCTTTACCTTATGTGAAAAACGAAAACGTTAACCCTTTGCTGTTTAATTCCTGCTTTTTACGTGCCTGTGATTTTATGATTGAGAAAACATTGTGAAAAAGAAGAAATTGCTTCTGACAAGCAATTTCTTCTTTTTCTACACTATTTTCTACCCTACAGAATGGTTATTTTTCAAATTGAATCCACTTTAAATTTTCGTCTGCAAAACCTTTGAATTTGGACAGGTCCAAAATTTTGTAAAACAGAAAAGGGTTAATCAAAACCTATAAATTATATGAACGTAGACAAATCATTGTTACACCAAGAACATGACTAGGGTTGCCTTTTTCACCTAGGATTAATTAACTTTATTTAGAACAAGACAGAAATATAAAAAGATCGTAAGTAACAGAATAAAAGGGCTTTGACATTTGGCTTTAGTGTCTTTGCCGGTAAACGCTTTCCTTTTCTAGGAATCAATTTAAATGCACTTTAGCACTCTTCAACTTTAGCCATTGTTATATAATTTGATTAAAGTTGATTCCATGAGTTTTCGAGCATTCTGATTGTCTGAAAAGCAGTTTACACACCTCAATGTAAAACCCCAATTTTTTTAAGCTTTTGCAAAAAGTAACCAAACAAGAAATGTGTTACATTATTGACAAGTCTTAATATTTTTTGCTTTGTTGTGTTTTATTATCAGACATGAGAGGGTATCAGTTAATTTTATTGAAATAATGGATGAAAGCGGTTTTCATTTTTTTATATTCAAAATGTGAATATTAGAAGACAAAAAATTATAAAACTTTTTTTGACAAAATATTAGCTGTGATTTTTTTTATAAATATGCGTTTATCAATATTTTTGATTAGAGTTGAAATAAAGAGCAAAGTGTACTTATATCATTAGTACTTAACAACTAAGGTAACTCACAAATAAAAGAAAACCCGAAGCCGTTTTTTTTGCCACAAAAATGAATCTTATTGAAAATGGGAGGGATCCATTTGATATGACAGAAAAGGGGCCTTAGACAATTTTAAGATCTAAACTCTTGAGGCAAAAAAATATGACACAATCTTTATGAAACTTGGTCAGGTGAAAGAATAAACCCTATCAAAAAGGGAAAGATCCATTCGATATTTCGAAAGAAGCCCCTTTTCTGTTATCAGTATTTTTACCACAAATATGGCACCCAATCTCAATGAGAATTGGTCAGAATGCGTGTAAGGTGAAAACAAGAGGACCCTGAGGGCCCTAAATCGCTCACCTGATATTTCAAGTAAATTATCATTAAGACTCCATTTCCTATGATATGGCATGAACCTTCCCATTTTCAAGAGAGTTCATTCTTGTGACCTGGCAAACATTTTGATCAAGTTTCATGAAGATTGGACTATATTTGTGGCGTTTGGAGCTCTAACGAGAAAATTGTCATTAAGGCCCCTCTTCCCATGATATGGCACGTATACTTCCCATTTTCAAATGAGTTCCTCCTCATGACATAACAAACATTCTGACAAAGTTTCATGATGATTGGACCATATTTGTGGCTTCTAGAGAGTAAACAAAAAAATTGTCATTAAGACGCCTTTTCCTGTGATTTGGCACCGATCTTTCCCATTTTCAATAGACTTCATCCTCATGACATAACAAACATTCTGACCAAGTTTCATGAAAATTGGACCATATTTGTGGCTTCTAGAGTCTGAACAAGAAATTTGTCATTAAGGCCACTTTTCCCGTGATATGGCACAGATCCTTTCCATTTGAGCAATTTTCATAAGGGACCACCCAAGGAATATTTCTGCCAAGTTTGGTTGCTTTTGACTCATAAGTTTAGGAGGAGATGTCGTTTAAAAATGTTGTTGACAAAATTGTCATTAAGGCGCCTTTTTCCATGATATGGCATGGATCCTTCCCATTTTCAATAGACTTCATCCTCATGACCTAACAAACATTCTGACCAAGTTTCATGAAGATTGGACCATATTTGTGGCTTCTAGAGTCTAAACAAGAAATTTGTCATTAAGGCCCCTTTTCCCGTGATATGGCACGGATCCTTTCCATTTGAGCAATTTTCATAAGGGACCAACCAAGAATTATTTTTGCCAAGTTTGGTTGATTTTGACCCATAAGTTTAGGAGGAGATGTCGTTTAAAGATATTGTTGACAAAATTGTCATTAAGGCGGCTTTTTCCGTGATATGGCATGGATCTTTCCCATTTTCGATAGACTCCATCCTCATGACCTAACAAACCTTCTGACCAAGTTTCATGAAGATTGCACCGTACTTGTGGCTTCTAGAGTGAAAACAAGAAATTTGTCATTAAGGCCCCTTTTCCTGTGATATGGCATGGATCCTTTCCATTTGAGCAATTTTCATAAGGGACTACCCAAGGAATATTTCTGCCAAGTTTGGTTGATTTTAACCCATAAGTTTAGGAGGAGATGACGTTTAAAGATATTGTTGACAAAATTGACATTAAGGCGTCTTTTTCTGTGAAATGGCACGGATCCTTCCCATTTTCAATAGACTTCATCCTCATGACCTAACAAACATTCTGACCAAGTTTCATGAAGATTGGACCGTATTTGTGGCTTCTAGAGTGAAAACAAGAAATTTGTCATTAAGGCCCCTTTTCCCGTGATATGGCATGGATCCTTTCCATTTGAGCAATTTTCATAAGGGACCACCCAAGGAATATTTCTGCCTAGTTTGGTTGATTTTAACCCATAAGTTTAGGAGGAGATGTCGTTTAAAGATATTGTTGACAAAATTGTCATTAAGGCGGCTTTTTCTGTGAAATGGCATGGATCCTTCTCATGTTCAATTTACTTCATCCTCATGACCTAACAAACATTCTGACCAAGTTTCATGAAGATTGGACCGTTCTTGTGGCTTCTAGAGTGAAAACAAGAAATTTGTCATTAAGGCCCCTTTTCCCGTGATATGGCACGGATCCTTTCCATTTGAGCAATTTTCATAAGGGACCACCCAAGAAATATTTCTGCCAAGTTTGGTTGATTTTAACCCATAAGTTTAGGAGGAGATGTCGTTTAAAGATATTGTTGACAAAATTGTCATTAAGGCGGCTTTTTCTGTGAAATGGCACGGATCCTTCCCATTTTCAATTTACTTCATCCTCATGACCTAACAAACATTCTGACCAAGTTTCATGAAGATTGGACCATATTTGTGGCTTCTAGAGTGAAAACAAGAAATTTGTCATCAAGGCCCCTTTTCCTGTGATATGGCACGGATCCTTTCCATTTGAGCAATTTTCATAAGGGACCACCCAAGGATTATTTCTGCCAAGTTTGGTTGATTTTAACCCATAAGTTTAGGAGGAGATGTCGTTTAAAGATATTGTTGACAAAATTGTCATTAAGGCGGCTTTTGCTGTGAAATGGCACGGATCCTTCCCATTTTCAATAGACTTCATCCTCATTACCTAACAAACATTCTGACCAAGTTTCATGAAGATTGGACGATATTTGTGGCTTCTATAGTGAAAACAAGAAATTTGTCATTTAGGCCCCTTTTCCCGTGATATGGCACGGATCCTTTCCATTTGAGCAATTTTCATAAGGGACCACCCAAGGAATATTTCTGCCAAGTTTGGTTGATTTTGACCCATAAGTTTAGGAGGAGATGTCGTTTAAAGAAAAAGTTGACGCCGTGACGGACAGACGGACAGACGGACGCCGGACAACGATCGATCACAATGGCTCCCTTGAGCACTTCGTGCTCAGGTGAGCTAAAAAAATCGAATTATATCTGTGGGGGCAAATAAAAATGTGCGTTTCAAATGTTTAAACGGGAAGGACCCTTCTAAAAGTTCGAAAAGGGGATGTCTTAATGACAACTTTCTTGTTTACACTTTAGGGGCACATTTTGGTCAATCTGAATGAAACGTGGTCAAAATATCTGTCTAGTGACAGGGATGATGTCTATTGACAATTTACTTATCCACTGCAGGGGTTATTACACCATCATAAGACTACAGTAATAGCTATGCCGAAAATTTGTTAAGGCAGAAGTCAAAGAGACAAAGTAGAGCATGTGATTAGGTGTGATATGTCACCAATTCTCTTTTTTTTCAGGAATATGGTCAAACTAAGCCTGATAAGGACGTATGCTATCCTGTGGTTTGATAAAAATAAAATAAACCTTTCGTGGATTCTTTTTTTAAATTTTTTAGTCTGTACAGGCTGATCTATATCTCCTCTGTTTGCCAAAGCCCTTTGTTAAGTAGTAGCGTTATTTCTCAGTCTTTTGGGAACAGGTCCGACACCAGATATAGTGGGAAACACAACGTGCTCAAGGGGAGCTTTAGGATCACACTGACTCCGTCGTGAGTCGTCACCCTTCTTAAAACTTCTTCTTCTCCTAAACCTCTGGGCAAATTTCAATGAATTTTTGCCAGAATGTTCCCTGAGTGACCCTTTTCAAAATCGTCGCTATATTCTAATTGGCCAATAAATATGGGTATGCCAGGGCGGGGTTTATTTTGAGCCCAAAATCTTTGAACGACATCTCCGCCTGAACCACCGGGCAGATTTCAATGAAACTTTGCAAGAATGTTCCTTTGATGACCTTCTCCAAATTTTGTTGGCAAAATTTTCATTAGCCCATAAATATGGGCGTGGCAGGGTAGGGCTAATTTTGAGTCTCCTCTGTAAGGAAAGGGTTGGCAGGGTCTATTATGACTGCTTATAATTCGAATAATGTCTCCTCTTCAACAATTAGGCAAGTTAGAATGAATCTTTGCCAGAAAATTTCTTGGATAAGATCCACTGGACCAATCGAATTCAGGTTAGCGGTTTAGGGCCATTCTGTCCCTCTTGGTATAATTTTTCTTCCATCAGATTCAGGCCTGTATAGCGATTCAGTGGTTTAAGCGTCTCTCGATGTTGAAATACATTGATTTATATACGCCCGTCAAAAGACGAGACGTATTATGTGATCACCTGTGGTGGGCGGGAGGCATCAGCTTCGCTAGTAGCTTGAGGTCACCGCCTCTCGAACGCATTCCAACTTATCAGTACTTTCAGTACTTTGATTGGCATTGGGAACGGGTCCTTTTAGGGTACCAGGCAAAAAATGAGGAAAAAAACGCTAATAGGAAAACGCCATGAATAGGAAGAGACGGTTTCGGAAACGAACGGTCCAGAAGAGGGGTTTCTTATTTATAAGTTGTTAAAGTCATATAATTGCTAGTACAATGTATTAGCTTCTAGAAAACGTTTTCTAATTTATATCAAATATAATAATCTCTGAAAGGTATTATTTCGACAGCAAAAATATCGTATATATTTCGTGACATCAATTACAACGATTTGAGTTTTTTATGGATGACCTATGCTGGACCAAATCTTTTTTTCAAATATTCATTTAACAGAGTTCCTAGATGGTCATTTTTCGCGTAACGGGTCACATTTAATTTGAATTTCAAACAATTTATTTGATTCGTTTTACATTCCCGTATTTTAGTGTAGTCCACAAGATTTAATACGGAATCTTTGAACAGATTTTCCCACAAAGGAAATTAGTCTGTGACTCTATTTACTTCTGCAATATAAAAGTTACAGATGTAAGCTACTCCCAAATGACACTAATTATAGTCTGTAAACAGGAAATCGATTACGTGCGTCTACGAGATATGTTGAAACATTATATCTTTAATTTGATTTTAAAAGAGTTTATATTATAAGGTTGTGCTTTGCATTCCCGCTATAAAATAGAAATGAAACATATAGAAAAGAAAATTACTCATACATCGTTGTATCATCGTTGTATCCAAAAGGTTTGTTTGATTTGATTTGAATTGGGGTTTTACGTCGCTTTCAACGATCTTTCAGTTATATCGCGACGACTGGAGCACCTAACGATGCATTCCTGGTATTTCTCACACCAGTACTACCACCACATCCCTTTCCTAGCCTCCAGTTGCTATTCCACATAGGTTTACGATTATCTACCCATTGGTGGAAGACAAATGTCGGAAAGGATAAGTGCCGCGGCCGGGGATCGAACCCGTGCGAATGAAGACCCCTGGATAAGAAGTCCGGCGCGATACCAACTGAGCTATTGCCGCGGCTCACCAAAAGGTTTGTCTACTTTAAGGGTTTACCGCGATTTGAATTCACAGAAACTGAGTCAATGGACATGAAATTAAAAACTCATACAAAGTAATCTATTGGACCAAACTGATATAGTAGCTTTAAAATATTACTAAAGAATGCAAAATAGTTTGGATATGTAGAAAAAAATATCAAAAAGTGTCTTTAAAGCATGAAAATATGACACATTTATAACATTTTCTATTTGCGTTCAACTAAAGATTCAGTTGCACAATAGTTAAAACAAGAAATGTCTACTTGTAGAGGAAAAGCTAAAGAACAATGAAGGAGGCTTAAATTTTGCATAAACATTTCACATAACTCACATGTTGCATCTGAAAATGACCAACTCCAGAAAAATAATTTGCAAATGGCAGACATAGAGTTTGTTTACATTTACTATTCCCATGCCAAACGATATTTCATTCATAAAAAGAAAGTAGACCGCTTCATAACATATGGTGACCAGGTTAATACTATGTCTGAACATTTCAAGTTGTTGAATTATTTTTTACCTGTTACCTGTGCGTCGGGACCATTAAATTTCACTTTAAAGAGGAAGATGAATGTCAAAACTATATGATTAACTTTGATTTTTGATTGATATTTGCAAAATAAATAAAAATACCCATCAAAATATAGTGGGAATACGTATGGTTCCTTTTGGTCTCCATAGGTAAGATTATTTGAAAGATTTCTGTTGTAAAAACATCACGTGAAATCTACCTTTAGCGTAAATTAACAAAATTGGCTGATTTTATTGATTTAACTCAAATTATTATTATGTTACGCGCCGAGGGGTTTGTTTACAGTCTCGTACTAAAATGTTGGTAGAGTTTCGAATCTGATGGGACTGTGGACTCCAGGGACAGTCAATAAATTGTGGACATTAAAGAAGAAGAAGATTGAAGTAGAATTTCAAATGAAAGGCTTCAATTTATTCTATGACCAATATTACTCACAATTCTAAAGTACAAATGTTGGAGTTCTTCTACTAAATTCAAAATGTGGAGTCCTCGAATGCAGAGTGGGCTGGGATTATATACTCTATCCAGCCCACAAATCATGTGAGCATAATGCTCACAGGGTTTGTGGGCTTCCCATGCCCACCAACAAAATGCTCACAAAACATTTTGTGAACAGGGTCAATTAGCTAAAAAAACTAATTCAACTGGAGATAAACAAATAAATAAACACCTTATGTCAATATCAGAGTCCAACAACCCAAGTTTCATTCATGAAACGATGAAAGAAGTGGAAAAAATCGGTTTGACAGTCCTCTGTTTACAAACAGTAATCTAGGGGTGCAGACGACAAGTTCACGTTAACTCCTTCCATGGTCGCTATGGATACAATCCCACAATGCAATGTAATGACCCAATTCAAGATGGCCGACATTGGACTAAATTGTCCATGTGGAAAAAGTTTCAAACACAAATGCAAGTTTAAAATGCCAAGATAGGCTTCCTTGTGCAAAGAGATCGATTCATGAAGGGATTCTGCATTCAGCTATGTAAGTAGTATTGCAAATAACCCCAAATCGAAGGAATAACGGTCCATCAAAGTTTAAAAGTTGAACCGGTCTAAACATAAAACAAGATCGCGATTCTGGGTCACTACACTACTCCCCCCTGATTATGTCAAAGTTCCATCTGACATACTCTGAATAAAGTAAAGTAATGTTGCACATAGCTGTTTCTTAAATATAAAGCCTTCATAACAAGGTTTAACTCTTTTCTAAGAAAGATCAATAACTTAAATTTAAAACATGTTTCCGGTCAAATCCTTGTCTAAGGTTCATTCAACTGTATTAAAAGTCTTTTGACTGTCAGTTCTCATATGAGACTCCATTCTATCTAGTTACAAAACCCATAGTTTTACTACTTCATGTAAAGAACACTAAAGAAATAGCATCATTTATCTTTTAAAATGCAAAATACAGAGTCAGGTAGCACACTCAACAAAAATTGCGATGTACAACACAGGTACCAGAGCAATCCCCACTGAATTATTCCATGCAACTTCCTTAACTGACCACACAGTCCAGTATTCACTCATCAAAGTTACATCATATAATTCAACCCAAAGTCAAAATTTGGGTGTGCTCACCTGTCAACTGCTAACATTAACCCGAAATATTGAGCTATTTAACTACATTAACTTTGATAATACAGAGTCATAATCCTAAACTTTCCTATTATCAAACCCCTACATAAGTCAAAACAGACTTTTATGATTTAGTTCCACATAGAAACAAATTTTACATTATAAGAAAAATGTTATGAACTTGTATGATTATATTACTAAAAAAAACACATTATCTTGTTTGATTTCTGAAGCAAGTCCATCCGAACCTCTTCTGCATCAATTAACAAGACAGATAACTTTAGGACGATTTATTTGAGCATTTATGATCTGGTTTGATTCCAGAAAACCTTCATCAAAACATTTTCTGCATCAATTCCCAGACTTAAAATTTTAACAGGGAAACACTGGGTCGCAAATTTGATACTAATCATTGACCTCAAAATTGTTTAACTTTAAATGCAGATTAAGAAAAAATAAATCTATTTATAAAACAAATCTTATCAATCTAAGAACTTAATACAAAGCTTTCTAAGGGGTACAATATTTCCTTCTTCTTCTGTCATCCAGGCTGTATGGTAAAGTCTCTATATGTTTTATTTTTTTTTTTTTTAACGAAAAGATTAAAAGTCTCTGCGCAGTAGATAAGGACTTGAATTAACACATACGCGGCTTACATTTAACTTTAAGTCATTTCTAATTATAAACGAATAAGAGGGGGGTACTTCACAATGTTAATTCGCGAGATGATGATCGTGGGAAAAATGTCTGATCCTAAATTAAGCACTTTGCGAATCGATTAATGGTTAACTTTAATGCGTTACTGAAAGTTCTACGATGTTAGGGATTTACTCAGAAAAGTTCACATGACTATGAATAAACTAGCTTGTAATCGAAAGTCCATAAACAGGATATACCCTTAAACAGTCCATACTTGTTTGCACTAAATATGATTAGGACAGTCCATGCTTATTCGCGAAATTAAGGATTAAAGGCTGCATCCTACTTCTTAGATGGTTTGGAAACGACTGATTTGACAGATTTGGATGTTGGTTCTTTTCGATTTTGTTGTTTTAAATGTGACCTCATCGTAGTATTACCAATTGCTGCCTTCTCCTTCATGTTTTCCTTTCCCCGTTCTTCTCTTCGGATGTTCTCTCTTCTCATTTCCTCCCCAATGCGTTCAAGATTTCTATATAGTTTCACCATGCTCTCTGCCATGTTGCTATTTTGTACTTCAAGACACCTAATTGCTCTACTGTTCCTGTCTATTGCTTCCACAACTTTCCCAATTAATGTTTCCATGAGGCTGTTACAATTTACGATTTGTGTTTGTGGTTTATCATCAGTGTTGGTAGCTGTGGAGACCATGGTTGGTTTGATTGTTTGTGTTGAATTTGTTGCTTTTTCATCTGAAGTTCTAACTCTCTTTATTGGTGGTTCATACGCAGCACTTTCGTCATAGTCCAGAGTCTCATCCTCCTCAGTTAGTATTTGAGTCAGCAGGTTGACTTCAGGTGTTTTGTCTTGGTTTAGAATGTTCAAAGGTGGATTGGATGTTCCTGAAGTGCCATTTGCGTTGTTGATTGAAACACCAGAAATGTAACCGTTAAGTGCTCCAGGTGCGATAGAGACTGGTACTGACTTGGCATCTGATCGATCTAATTTAGGTAGTACAGTTGCTGGAACAGGTATGTTGGTCATTGGTACTGGTATGCTGACAACCGGTGTTGAAAGCACAGACAAACTTTGATTAACAGCAGGTGTTCCTGTTGAAGATGGCGGACTGGAAAAGGACGCTAGGAGGTCAAAGTCGGGTATTTGGAAGGTCTGATTCTGGGCTGGGACCTGCGTTGCAGTACACAAACTCCTAGGGAGGGGGGTTCTCAGACAGAAAAGGCACTGCAACCTTGTAATCAATGCCTTCCTGGATGTGATGACAATTGGAATTCTCCACCAAGAAACGACTGTGGTCCAAGATACCCAGTTCTGAAGCAATTTTCGTGTGTCTCTTATATTGCGTGACATGCTTTACCAGTTGGTCCTTGTTCAGGGACCTGAACATACATAGGGTGCAATAAAACGGCGAGCGATCCAAAGGCGTATGATGCTTCAAGATATGGCCTATTACCCTGTACTTTGCCTCTGTGTAGTTTTTCCCTTGGCTGTGGCAATGACAGCAATTGTAAGGTTTTTCTCTCCTCTGCATTTTGGGTTATCTGAAAATACAGAAGGTGAAAAGACATGGTCAGTGATGGGTTGAATGTTGCCAGAAACGTCCGTTGCTGCAAGTGAAAGTAAATGTTGACATAGTAGACAATAATTCGTCATTCAATTTGCTGCATGATAATTCTTTCAGTTGACGTATAGAAAAGTTGAATTATTTTGATTGAAGCTAGGACCTTAGATGTTGTTCTGAGATGGTAGGAGAGAAACAGTTGCAAAGAGATAGCATAGGATGACAAGAAGGAAGATAGAGGGGTGGTGTTAAACAGGAAGTGGGAGCTTTCGCCTTGCACGCGTGACCTACTTCGGCGGATCATTCCCCTCGTAAGCCTTCAACTTGTTGTGATGTACCGTTTTCTCTTTGCCCTTCGGATCAAGCATCAACACAAAATCGAGCTCAGAAAGTTTAGTTTTGACGAGATACGGGCCCTCATAGGTGTGCTCAAGTTTCGGTGCCACACCCACTTTGCGCGATTCTGCTAGACACCATACGATATCGCCGACTTTGAAAGCATTAACCGAAAGATTGATGTCGTATAGGAGTTTACTACGTTTCGCAGTTTTGCCAATGTGTCGCCTAGCTACCTCATGGGCTTTTTGCATCCTTGAACGCAAGGAATCTATGTACTCCCCATACGATGTTATTTCCTGTTGGGTGCTAGTTTTACTACCGTAAATTAATTCTGCAGGCTGTCTGATTTCTCTCCCTATAGCTAACAGGTTAGGAGAGCACTTAGTTGTTTCATTTGGTGAAGCTCTATAAGCTCCTGCAATACAACCAAGGTGCAAATCCCAGTCTTTCTGTTCTCCCTTCAAGAAGGCTTTTATCATCTTGATGAGAGTGCGGTTAAACCTTTCAGTTTGACCGTTACTCTGGGGATGGCGAGTACTTGTGCGACTCTTTCGTACTTCAAGCATTCTACACAGTTCTTTCATCACCTTACTCTCAAAGGTTCTACCCTGATCGCTGTGGAAAGCTAGATTGCAGCCCCAGCGAGCTACATACTCGTTCAAAACTTTGGCTGCACAAGTCTCAGCAGTCTGATCTGGTACCGGAATGACTTCAACGTATTTCGTGAAATGGTCTGTTAAGACCAAAATGTAACGATTGCCTCTGGGAGTGACAGGCAAAGGACCAAGGTAGTCCATTGCTACTACATCTCCAGGAGCTCCAGTTTTGAGGCTCCCCATAGGCGCTTTAGGGGTTTTAAGGGGACGTTTGTCAGCCGCACATGTGTCGCATTTCTTTATATCCAAATTAACGTCTTCTTTGTGGTTAAACCAATAAAAGTGCTGTATAAGCTTCTGCTTTGTCTTCTTTGTTCCAAGATGTCCAGATGTCAAGGTGTCATGGAAGTGGTACATTATTTCATGCTTCATCTGCTTTGGGACTATAATTTGTTTGAACTCTCCCGTACCATCTTTCTTCCTGTATTGTTTTTCCAGCACACCATCCACTACTGTCAAACTGTCCCACAAAATCCAGTAGTGTCGAGCGGCTGGGCTCCAACATGTGACTTCTGAAGGTTTAGGTCTTACACCATTGACCTTTGCCAAGAGTATTGGCCCAATGTCAGGGTCAACACTCTGTGCTTTCCCGACATTGCCTAGAGCTTTCACCCAACCGACATTTGTTGAACACTGTTTAGATGTCGAAGGCTGACCTATATTGATGTTGGCGGAAGTAACGGACCTAGTTGCTTGCGGGATGTTTTCGCTGTAATTCCCAGTTTCATGTCGAGTTGGAATTGTTGCACACATGTCAACGGCTCTCTTCTGACACTTCCGGCATGGACCGCATCTTAGCGGCTCACATGTGTCAACATATGGGCAGTCACAATCATAAGGGGTTTCGCATCTTGACAGCGCATCACAATGTCCTTGCTTCTTGCCGGGTCTATACTCTATAGCAAAATCGTACTGTGCAAGTATCTCTAGCCAACGAGCTATTTTGCCTCTTGGCTCCTTTAAGCGAAAGAGCCAAACAAGTGCCTGATGGTCACTTCTTACACGAAAGCGTCTACCTAAAAGGTATTGGCGGTAGTACTCAATGAAATAGCGCACGGCTAAGAGTTCCTTTTCTGTTATACAGTAATTTGACTCTGCCTTGTTTAGTGATCGACTACCATAGGCTATCACTCGCTCTCTTCCGTTTTGTAATTGAGCCAAGATGCCTCCAATCCCCACATTAGATGCATCGACATCCAAGATGAACTCACCTCCCTCATTCTGGGGGTAACCCATAACCTCTGACCCGACAAGTGCATCCTTAAGATCTGTGAACGATACTTCACATTGCTCACTCCATTCAAAAGCAACGCTCTTCTTGGTGAGCTCCAATAGTGGTTTCGCTCTTTTGGCAAAATTGTCCACAAAGCGGCGATAATAAGACCCCATGGCTACAAATTGTTTAACTTGTTTAGCATTTGTAGGTCTCGGCCACTCGACAATCTTTGCAATATTTACGGGGTTTGGCCTTACACCTTCACCGGACACCACATGACCAAGAAAGGTGACCTCTGATTGCAAAAGCTCACATTTCTCAGGCTTCAGCTTGAGGCCTGCATCTCTTAACCGCTGAAGCACTTGTTCTAGTCGGTTCATGTGTTGTTCAAAGTTATTCCCAAAGACAATTATATCGTCGATGTAGACGAGACAGGTCTCCCACTGTAGCCCCTGTAGAGCCAGCTCCATTGTCCTTTGGAAGGTACTACCAGCATTATTTAATCCAAATGGCATCCTCTATAGTTCAAATTGGCCGTACTTGCATACAAAGGCACTCTTTGGGATGTCCTCTTCCTTTAGGGGAATCTGATAATAGCCACTCGTCAAGTCTAGAGTGCTAAAAGTTGATGCCCCTGAGACAGAATCAAGACAATCTTGGATTCGAGGCATAGGAAATCCATCTGGTTTCACTAACTCATTGACACGTCTATAATCAATGCACGGGCGAATTGAGCCATTTTTCTTTTTAACAAGTACAATTGGAGACGCCCAAGGGGAAGTACTCTTACGTATCACCCCTTTTGCAAGAAGGTCCTCTATAGCCTGTTTCTCGTCATTTGCGTACGCCAAGGGCACTCGTCTCGGCGGTTGCTTTATGGGCATCGCTGATCCTGTCTCAATAGAATGTTCATTTAGATGAGTCAAGCCCAAGTCCCATTCACCTTTTGAGAAAACATCTCCAAAATTTTCTAGTGTTTGAGCCAGTCGAGTTTTTTCTGTTTGATTTAACTCTTTAGCAGATGATTCAAAAAGACTCGACAAGTGCTCAGGCACCTTTGCTGATGTTTTAGTAGGGCTACTTGGGAGAAATGAGCCAGGCTCTCTATCTTTCTCTAGGTGGATACGTTTAATGCTATAGTTGTTCAATTTCTCAGCACCATTCTCACAGTCAGCTAGAAGACTTATATTGCCATCAATTTTTTCTGCTTTGCCTATGACTGTGTCCTGATATATAGTAACAGGAGTAGTAAATGGGTTCATCACCCTCACCTTGCTAGTGACGTTACTGGCCAAGTTTGCCAGAGAATGTGCCATACAGAGTTTAAATCGCTCTTGGAAGTTGTCAACTGGCTCAAGTAGAAATACTGCATCATGGTCGAAATCGTCGACTTCAACTCTGTCAACCATTACATCTATGACCTGTTCCGACAAACCAGGGATTTCGTAATTGTCTGCAGCCATGACCCTTCGAGTTTTGTCCATGCCTACTTGCATCACTGGGATTTTAACGTCATCAAGCAGTATCATGTCTTTGCTTAAAATCAAGTCAGCTGGACCCTTATTACTGTTCTGGAGGATGTCTATACCCAGGAGGCATTCATCCTCTATGTCGGCCACGATCAATTCCCTTTTCATGCTTAAAGTGTGGAGTTTAATGTCAAAGTAAGCTTTCCCCATTTCGTCGAGCGGAACGCCAGCTGCCCCGGTAAGACAAGCTGACTTTATGAGATCTGGTTTTGAATTCAATTTCTCATAAACTTTTGTCGAAAGAACCGTTTTAGACGCGCCAGTGTCAGCAGTAAACACGACTGGGACCCCTTCTACCTCACCCTTTATATATACCCCATCGCACAATTGCCTTTTTCGTCTAATAGGTCTTTCTGGTTTCTCCGGTTCAATATTTGATATAGGATTTTGGCCATTATTGATGTTAGAGACCTCTCTTTGGCCACAAGAGATGGTCTATTCTAGTTTAAAGTTTGGGTTTGGGATGCAGGAACAAAAACACTAAGGTCATTTGTGGTTTTATCATTTTTATTTTGCTGAGATTGGTCCTTTGCAAATCTCTGCCCGTTTGGGCATTCATTAATTTTGTGCCCTCGTTGATTACAACCGTAGCATATAATACCACTTTTATTCTGGCCTTTCCCCGGGTAGTTCTGGTTTCTTGAGTTTCTATGTCGCTCCTGCTCCAGCTTTGTTATTCTGTCCATCAGCTGTTTCAATAAAGACTCACTTTTATTGGATTGGTCAGGGCTTTTAGCCACCGTGTCAGCGGCAAGACGGCATGTGGATTCAAAACCTTGGGTGTCTAGTTCCTCCTCTTCCATGGCGTAATCATCGGCATCATTATGTTCTGAGCTTGGCATCCTACTGGTGCTCTTCTTTAAACTGTCTGATCGGTTTCCTCTGAAGCCTTTGCTACCCCTGGTTTGGATGAAGTTGACCACATGGAACACAGCCTCATCTATGTTTTCTGGCTCCTTGTGATACTCCACCTCAAATCGGACTTCATCGTCTAGTAACCCGTCTAAAAACTTCCGAACCAGGTCTTCCTCTCTTGTTCTACGGTCTCTGTAGCCATGTGCACGGTCATAGAGCCTTTTTAGGTCAGCAGCAAATTCCTCTGCAGTCTCTCCCATCCTCTGAATTCGTCTGCTAAATTTTGCGGCAAAAGCCCTAGTCGTCTCCACTACTCGGTATCGGCTATTCATTTCCCTAACCAACTCTTGGTAGTCGTCAAGGGTCCGTCTTGGGAGCTGAGTAAAGACAAATTGTCCAGCCTGGTCTTCCATCCGTGGCAAAAGCTGGTCCAATCGGTCATCATCATTCCAGTTGTTTCTCTCGGCAATAGTCTCAAACCTCGCCAGCCAAACATTCCAATCTTCTCTTCCAGTAAAATTCGGGATTTTTATGTTATTACATCTTGCAGCCTGGTAAGGGGGCCTTCTCTGTCTGTGGGAGTCATCAAAGCTTCCATGATTATACCCAAACCCATAATCATGTGGTCTGTCCTGGTAAGGCCGATCAAAGTTTGCACTCTGTCTTGCACCTAAACTAGCAGTCTAATCCTGGTCTATGTGGTTTCTGGCCTCACGATTGTGGCTTCCATGGTACTCGTACTCTGTCCTCTCCTCTCCAATGGTAAAGTGATCTGGTGCTGGGTATTTAGGCTGGGACGGGTAACCTGGTGCTGGATGTGAATGGGTGTAAGGCGTATTGTTGTTCATGTTGCCATAGAATTGGGATGTCTGGGCTGAGTCGCTTTTCAAACCTTTCAAATCGTTGATAACATCTTTTAACATATTTGCCATATTGTTCATCATTAAATGGGTTGATGATTCCTGATGCTGACCTGAATTCTGAACTGTTGTACCTTTAGAGGAGTCAGAATTGGATGCTGAGTCATTGTTCTCCGGGTTATCACTATTTTCTCTTGGTAGTCGAAAACTAATTTCACTGTCAACTTGTGTAGGGCTGGCCATTTGTACTGTCTATGATTCCAAATTGCAGACGTTTCAAAAATTTGTGTTCTTCAACAAACTTTAGAACAAACTAAAATGCTGTAAACAGGATGATCGGTCGCGGTTTCGTATCACTGGATCTGCTGACAGAACAAAAGCAGATCCCACCTCTGCCACCACAAAATGTTACGCGCCGAAGGGTTTGTTTACAGTCTCGTACTAAAATGTTGGTAGAGTTTCGAATCTGATGGGACTGTGGACTCCAGGGACAGTCAATAAATTGTGGACATTAAAGAAGAAGAAGATTGAAGTAGAATTTCAAATGAAAGGCTTCAATTTATTCTATGCCCAATATTACTCACAATTCTAAAGTACAAATGTTGGAGTTCTTCTAATAAATTCAAAATGTGGAGTCCTCGAATGCAGAGTGGGCTGGGATTATATACTCTATCCAGCCCACAAATCATGTGAGCATAATGCTCACAGGGTTTGTGGGCTTCCCATGCCCACCAACAAAATGCTCACAAAACATTTTGTGAACAGGGTCAATTAGCTAAAAAAACTAATTTAACTGGAGATAAACAAATAAATAAACACCTTATGTCAATATCAGAGTCCAACAACCCAAGTTTCATTCATGAAACGATGAAAGAAGTGGAAAAAATCGGTTTGACAGTCCTCTGTTTACAAACAGTAATCTAGGGGTGCAGACGACAAGTTCACGTTAACTCCTTCCATGGTCGCTATGGATACAATCCCACAATGCAATGTAATGACCCAATTCAAGATGGCCGACATTGGACTAAATTGTCCATGTGGAAAAAGTTTCAAACACAAATGCAAGTTTAAAATGCCAAGATAGGCTTCCTTGTGCAAAGAGATCGATTCATGAAGGGATTCTGCATTCAGCTATGTAAGTAGTATTGCAAATAACCCCAAATCGAAGGAATAACGGTCCATCAAAGTTTAAAAGTTGAACCGGTCTAAACATAAAACAAGATCGCGATTCTGGGTCACTACAATACCCATCAAAATATAGTGGAAATACGTATGGTTCCTTTTGGTCTCCATAGGTAAGATTATTTGAAAGATTTCTGTTGTAAAAACATCACGTGAAATCTACCTTTAGCGTAAATTAACAAAATTGGCTGATTTTATTGATTTAACTCAAATTATTTGGCGTTTCCTTCTGCCTGCATATAAGGAAAGATGTAATAAACAGAAAAATGGCAAAAACTACCTTGATCTATCGATAAAGCTTTTGATTTTCCAGGTTTTCTTCGATTTTCACCTTTTCGCGGAAAAACCCGACTACACTTCCGGTTTTTGTTCTTGTGCAAAAAGTAGGCCCATTTTAATTAGACTGGCCAGCCTGTCCTCATTTTTCGATAGTAGATCCTAAAGTAAGCATGGACACCATTGGTCCGTTGCTTCCTCTCGTTTCATTGGTCAAAATGTATTGAGGCCTTTGATTGGTCATCTCACGTACGAGCGTAGCGTGTTTAAACTGAAGAAAGGGAGAGAACGGAATTTATGACTTTCATGGTTTTTATTGGAGCTTAATAAATAAAGTATCTTATGCTAAAGATTTTGAATACAAAGTTTCTACCCAGAATTTTTTTTAATAAGGTTGACTTTTGATATTCAGATTAGTAATTATTATAATTTTGAAGAAACTTGACTCTCTCCTCTATTCTTCTTTCTCTCTCTATTTCCCTCTCAAAATTAATAAAACGCATAGTTTCTAATCCCCAAAACTTAGCTCTTCGTTTGTCAAGCGGAAAACGGTTTTGATAAAAGATAATTTATTACTGCATTTTCAAACATTATTTATAATCAAGACAACAGGCTTAAACGCCTGAAATACCGAATAATAAGATGACATTTGATAACAGTCAATTTAATCCTAAAAAAACTGTTGTTAATAAAGTGTTTTATAAAAAGAGTGCAGAGTTTATATAAACCTATTGTTAATAAAGTGTTTTATAAAAAGAGTACAGAGTATATATTTAGAGCGCATATATTATCATACGGAAAAGGTGTCCTCCAGGGAGTTGTATTAAGTGTCCTTCGATTATACAGAAGAAAATAGGAAATATTAACGAAATTAAGTGTTACTTTTTTTCCATTTTGAAAAAGTACAAATTAACGTTTTTGAATTGCCTCACCCTTTTAAACCTGTACTCTCTAAATAAATTTCTGGCGTTATAGAGAATATACCAATTAGATATGTAAAACATTCAATCTCTGTGAGCCTCCTTTTTGAATGACTCAACCATACCTGTCTTTGAATGTGGTCTGATTATTCGGTCATAAACTATTTACAACAGATAGCGAGCCGCTGGGCAGCATGCCAATGTGTGGGTAGATCAGGTGACCTTGTTCTGTTAGGAATGTATACATACAAGAGGTATATAAAGGCGCCCACAGAGCGGTGAGCGGGGAGAGACTTCTTTGGAAGATATGAAGACAGACAAATTTTAGTTAAACGTTTATCAAAGAAGTATAGTGTAGTAAATTTGACTTTGATTCATTTCACCAATATAAATATTGGTGTCACAGTCTTTCTTTATACGATTTGCTCCAAAATATAAAGTACGATTATGACCACATTATTATCAACATGTTCTTCACAATTCCTTGTTAATAGAAGGGCAAAATTTCACAATAGAGCTTGTGATGGTATCTCCTTTGTTCAATTGAAATTACTCAAAGGCTGAAGCTCAATTAAAGAAGTCAAATTTTCATTCTGATGTATGAAATTCCAATATTTTATTCGTGTTTGAATTAAAGTGGTAGATTTCGCAAACGAAACGTCAAAAAAGGGCCACCCACACTTGGATTGTCTTTTGAACTCAATAACAATGATACAATATAATTAAAAGTAATTTTCAAGCGCAAATTTTGCTTATCATAATATCTTTTTTTCAATCCATTACCATGAAAAAATATGTTTTCAGGATTTTTGAAAGTAAAATAATGATTTTGTCTGTCCGTCTACATGAAACTCCTGGCCTATTACAACTTATTGTTTCGATAATAAGGGAAAAGTGAAGTGTCTTTCTCAAAATAGGTACCAATTTGCATCGAATCAAAAGAGGACGATTTTAAAGGAGCCGTTTTTTTGTTTTTTTATATATATAATATCGAGTATTTCTATAAAATTGATTATGTTTGTGTAATTCACTCGTAAAGTATATTAGAATGAGTGTGTCCTGTCTTTGTTCGTGAACCTTTTGACAAGATATTGATAATCGCCTATATCTTTTCATGGATGAACCCTGTACTCTCTAATTCGGACCAATCAAATCATGGATTATTTAACGAAATCGTTGCGTTTTTCACGAGATATAACAAGTAAATAGCGAGTTATGAACGGTAAAAAATACGTGATATTTTAGTTTAAAATTGGGTACCGTCGATATGAAAATACGCATATCCAACAAAAGAAAATTGGTCATTTATTGTGTCAAAAGTTTAGTATAAAACACAAGTTTTTAGTATATGTGTACATATTCTCACTACTTAGCAGCCTTAAGAGTGGAAACTGCGAAAAATTATCATTTACTAAGTAGACAAAAGCATCATTCTGGAACCATTTTATAGTCTAAAATTAATTTGGATTAAGCTAGAATTAAGATATGACTACATACAAAAGATTTTACCGACGTATTTTTGTGTAATTGGTGAAAACACCGGTCCTTATACAAGTCAATCGGACTTTAATAATAACACATTTATATGAATAAGGGTATTGGTCTTTAATTTGAAACAAACCTTTATAGATGTAATGTGAGAGACTGAAACAAGTAAATTTAGGTGTATTTGTTTTGAAATAAACCAAAAAATAAAGCTATTTAATTTGTGATCTTATTAAAAAAAATATATATATAACATCAAGAAATGACATCAAAAAATTAATTTTTGCTTTTTTGACAAATGAGTAAAAGTTTTGACTTGGTATTGACTGGTTTTAGCGAATTTGGGGTCGTTTTGACTTTGGGCCGTTTTGACTTTAGGCCGTTTTAACTTGCTCTCAAATAAGTATGAAAGGTCCCACTCTATTTTTTTTAGAGGAGTGATATTTTTATCTCTTTTTCGGTGAAGCGGTTCATAACAAATTTCCCACGGCAGTTTTTTTATTTGACAGCTGAGAAAAACAGAACAATAGCAAGGATTTCTAAGTAGAAATCAAGGTAAATTTAGTCTCATTTTTAAAGTAGAAATGCCCAAGAGTGATAATGGACCGTCACCTTTGGCTTTCAAGGAATACGATCGTTGCAATTCCTTGAAACATCTTTGTTTACATGTTTTGTTGTTGTAAAAAAGGCTGCCATGTTTCCTTGAAAATAAACACGTGTCTTTCAACGCTGAAATATCTTTCCCACAGGCATTTTAGCCAAAAGTAAGCCTCGTAGATTGTACTCTGGATATTCCAGTTGACGTCTGCAAGTTTTTGTCCCAAATGCATCGGTACATTTTTCAAATGGATGCAAATGCGAAAGTGCAATGTGGCACTCTGTTTTCAGCTATAAAAGCATTCTTTGCAAATATTTTTATCAAAAACATCTTCATTTCCCCTTTTTAATACATTTTATAACATATTCAGTTGACTTTGTATAAAGAAAAGCCTTAATTTTGCATATAAAATTTTGGCCAAAAATACAAATGGCCTCCATTTATATTTGCGGCGAACCCTTAACAAATTTAATACAGTTAGTTAGATCAAGAAATTATCATTTATCTCATTCAAAACCATTCCAAATTGCTCACTGAGCGCTCCATTCATCCATTCCAAACACTCACTCAAAGCACTCAAAAAAGCTCCAAAATTACGAAGAATATACAATTAACAGCTACAATCTAATTCAAAAGAAATAGAAAAATTCGCGATTTCACTGACATCATTAACATTGTTTTTAGCGTCTGATTGGTTCTTGAAGAAATGGGAAGCTATTTATGGATACTAATTCTATTAAAGGTATGTAATGAGTATCACTCTTTAATTTCATCATTTATCGTTCTCCTTCAATTTCGTTCCAAAATCGTTCACCTTGCCAATTTCACAATGTTGTTAACTTCATAATATATGAATTCAGAGGAAATCGATGACATGCGTTTATTTGATATAATTGTATTACACATTCATATTTTTTAATTAGAATTTAAATCGGGAGGAATTTAATTGAATCATAGACGAAATTGAGTATTTATTAAGATTTGTAATTTGAGCAGCCACTCGGAACTTTCGACGAATGTTCATTTAACCACGATGTGATTGCAAGCTGTTTATAGACATGACATCACTTGTCATGATATGATTATTTTCAAATGATCGTTGGAAAAAATCGTAACGCATTCATTCTTCACGGATGCCACTAGACTGGTTACCTTTTCTAATGGTACCACGTGTGGAGGAACTAGTGGAGGAAAAGGTTCACTTATATCTTAATATATGTGACCTGTCACGGGATAAGGGACTATCTGGGTAAAGTGTCGACCCTTGTCAGACTGTGCAATTTGCGCAGACTGGCTAGGGTCGAAACTTTTCGAAATGTGCTTATTTTCTGAATTTAAAATGTTCAATCTACCTTCCAGTGCAAGGTATTTTCCAATGCGACCTCTGGTTGTCCTGTACTAGAATCAATCCCTTTTTTATATATATATTTATTTTACGGAGTTCCCAGGCGGTCCCTTTTTGCGTGGCGGGTCACATTTCCACTCATTGTTTCAAAAAAAGATGCGATACCATCTATTTAAGCACAAGTATTTATCTGTTATCTGATAAGAAATGGCCTTGAAATTACAAGAGTGCTTCAGCTTATACTTTATTTGTACATGAATTACAAAGAGCACAAATTCTAAACATGAAAGGTTTATTTGGAACCAATTCTTTTTCGATTTGAAGGTTATGTGAAATCACATGAAAGTTGGAAAACAAAGCATTTTTTTCTTTATGCATATTCTCAATGTGTGAATGCATTTTTTCCTAATTATTAAACTTGAAGTATCTAAGTTTGTTGTTGCTTTAACAAAGATTCAGTTTTCCTTATGATGTAAGCACGATTCTCAATCTCTTTAATATTTGATCCTGTGCGTGACATTTCCAACAATTTCACAACTACTCGATGTACAAACATCGGGTAGCGTGTTCGACACAACGCAATAATAATATATGCTGACTGCATGAAGATGGAAAAAGACCTTATATATCAACATAGCGCATTGTGGAGATTCTGGTCAGACTGTGCGGCTGCACAGGCTGGCCAGAAGCTTTGCTCTGCACACATTTGAAATTGTTGTAAATGCCACGCACAGGCTCATTTTATAAATCTCAATTTTCAGTTTTGTTTTTTTAAGAATGTAGTGATTTTTCCATACATGTTCTAACTTCAATTATCGTAACTACTGGCAAAGCCTTCAGAAAAAAATGTTTAATTTTTAAGAAAGATTTGTATGCCAGAGCCTTCTGATTAATATTAATCAGATTAATCAAAGAGCTACAAGACGCTTTTTAAACATAATTACAGAAAGAAATCAAAGTATTGATAATACTGAAGGCCAAGAAACGTTTTAACTTGTAAGATGAGAACTTAAAGAAGAAGTCAATTTAAGCCTGTGGACAGAAATATTACCTGAAGTTTCTTTCGTCGGTGATAAACATTGTTGAAATAAGGAATTGAATTATGATTATCAAGTCATAACTTCTTCTCCATATTGAACTGTACAACACTAACTTCGCCCTGTCTCCGTGGTAAAGAAGGCGCTCAGCAATGCGTAAATATTAAAGTTTAAAACTCCAATTCTTGTATATGAAACTTCAATACATGATGGTAAAACATCAATGTGTGATTATAAAAATTCAATACATGAAAGTAAAACATTAATGTGTGAATATAAAACGTCAATACACGATGGGAAAACATTAACGCGTGAATATAAAATTTCAATATACGAAGATAAAATATCTTTGCGTGAATATAAAACTAAAATACACGGAGATAAAACATCGATGCGTGAATGCAAAATTTCAATACGCGAATATAAAACTGCAATGTGTGAATGTAAAGCTTCAATACATGAAGATAAGATATCAATGCATGAATATAAAACTTCAATACATGAAAATAGAATATCAATTTATGAATACAAAACTCCATTACATAAACGCAAAACGTTAATACATGGATATAAACCTTCAATGCATGTAGATATAACATCAATGCATGATTATAAATCCTCATTGCATGAATATATTACTTCAATAAACGAAGATAAAACATTAATGCATGAATATAATGCTTAAATACACCCAGATAAAATATTAATGCATAGATATAATACATCAATGCATGGAGGTTTAAGATTTAAGCATGAATATAATACATGAATATAATGTTTGATATGTTTGATATTCGTGTTTTGAAGTTGTATATTCAGGCACTGATGTTTTTGGCATATATGACAGCTTTGGCGTTCGATACATTTCCATTCTGTCAGCATCCAAATGTCAGCACCAGTAGTTGTTATAATCGACGTTTTACTTTACAATGGTCGAGTTAAGACCCCTTATGATAGAAGCAAGTGTTCTTGATTTTATTTACGTAAACTTTACGTAAACGAATGAGCTCAATATGACTACGCGCGATGACGTTCCGAAATTCAATTTTTTGCTATCGCCAAACTTAAAGATATGGCTTTATAGGATAAATGTCTACACGGCTTTTCGTTATCACCTTTATATGCTGTATCGCCCGACCAATTTTAACTTCGTTCGATGCATTCGATCTGATGCATGGGCGGAAAACCTGTTTATCATATTCAAGTGTCTCTGCTCAAGTGAGTATGAGCTTAGAAATAAATTTTACCACAATAACTCATTTAGTGGCCTGCCAAAATAAATTGTGTCTTTACAGTAAATTGGTCGGCTTCGGGGCAGAATTATTTGTTATTCAACGTACAATGGTGATGCGTTATTTTTGTTGGTGAGTATATTTGTCAATAATCAAATGATTTTTAACTGGACTACTTCTAAAGGAAGCTTCCAAAACGGCTTGCTTCTCAAAATAATTTTCTTTTAGAAATAAAATTATTTTTTCAGCCAATCAGAATGCACCAAAATTAATTTAATAATCCAATATTTGATTATTTAGAGGTGAGAGCCCATACTATCGCAGTCATGTATTGAGCGCGTATTGCAGATTTTGATCAGACTTTCCGGTTGCTCACATGTGAGTTGTTGGATTAACGGTTTTGAAACGTTTTTGAATTATTTCTGAGTATTTTGAACGATTTTAGAAAGATGGTAAAGGGTGGGTGACTGATTAAGAATAATTCGGAGTGAATGTTTATTTCCCGATATTCTTAACTGTAAAATTGGGCAAACTTTACTGTCCCCTTGTTCCATCGACGCCCCCTTCTTACCGGGTGGTTCCTTTTCTTGTGTCGTGTCGCTGAAAAAGAGAGTTCGTCTTTAACTGTCTTATATACTTTTTTCAGTGATATATCCCTCTCGCAATTTGATAAGACGAGTTTGTGAGTCAATGTTGGTAGTGTTTCTTTAAATGGCGAGTTAAATGTTGACCTTGTAATTCGAAGCAAAAATAATTGATCTTGGCTTAAATAACGTTAGCGTATATCAGCAGCGATGAAATGGTTCAATATCTTTCGATTTTTGATGCTTTTGTTGATAACTTTGATAACACAAGGTTTGTAACTTTACTTTTTATACGCACGTCGATAGACCCGTATTTTATGTGATCACCCGTGGCCTGTGGCGTCCTGCGTCCGGGCTGGCGTATGGCGCCCTATTCTTTGTCATGAGTATAACTCTGTCACCTTATATCCGATTGGCTTAAAACTTGGTAGCTATATTCTTCTCGTGGTTAAGGAGTGCAGTTCAGAAGAACCGTAGCTCTATCTAGCTTAAGCTTTGAGTTATTTCCCTTTGTTGATTTTTCATACTAAAACATCCAGCAGTGTAACGGGCGAATCTTCTGACAATTTGCAACCTTGCAAAAAATGTTTTACGTCTCCATTAAAGAAAAATATCTCGTAAAAATATGATGTGTCCACTCTAGTCTGTTTGTGCTAATTACACGGGCCAAGCAGTGTCTCTTTTAAGCTTTTGTCAGGTACATGAAAGATATTAATTTTACATCACTTTATATGAAATAGAGGATAATCGTTTGTTTCAGTGTAAGATCGATGTATATTTCATTGAGTGAACAACAAAAGCTATATTTTTACGATGAAAATATAGCTTTTGTATTTCACGAAATGAAATATTAATCGAACTTACTCAAAAAAAACAACCGATTATTCTATTTCTTTAATGCAAAAATGAGACAAAATGTGAAATTTCTAGGACAATCTTTCGTAAAGTGGGTCTTTTTACGCGTGATTGCTATGCAACGTTCATTGTGACGTCACTTATTTCGCCCCGCATAGATGACGTCAGAAAGGATTAAATGCACAAAAGCAGGGTATAAGTTTTTGATAATTTCACTGCTCTTGCGGTAGGTTTCTGTACCTGATCAATTATAATCAAGGTTGTAAATAGAAACAAGAGGACCATGATGGTCCTATATCGCTCACCTTCGTCTCTTTGTCTCATTAAATACATCAAATTTTAAAGTTGTACTTTTATGATTTAAGGCCTCTAAGGCTGTAAACAAGACAATTTTCACTAAGGTCCTTTTTCCCATGATATGTCATGGATCTTTCCCATTTTCAATAGGGTTTATCCTTGTAACCTGACAAACATTCTGCCTAAGTTTCATGAAGATAGGACCATATTTGAGGCCGCTAGAGTGATAAGAGCAAAAATGTCATTATACCCCCTTTTTCCATGATATGGCACGGATCCTTCCCATTTTCAATAGGGTTCATCCTTGTGACCTGACCAACATTCTGACCAAGTTTCATGAAGATTGAATCATGTTTGTGACGTTTAGGGTGTAAACAAAAAAAATGTCATTTAGGCCCCTTTTCCCTTGATATGGTTTGGATCCTTCCCATTTTCAATAGGGTTCATCCTTGTGACCTGGCCATCATTCTGACAAAGTTTCATGACGATCGGGCCATATTTGTGGCCTCTAAGTGAAAACAAGAAAATTGTCGTTAAGGCCCCTTTTCCCGTGATATGGCATGGATCCTTTCCATTTTCAATAGGGTTCATCCTTGTGACCTGACCAACATTCTGACCAAGTTTCATGAAGATTGGCCAATATTTGTGGCCTCTAGAGTGTAAACAAGAAAATTGTCATTAAGGCCCATTTTCCCGTGATATGGCATAGATCCTTCCCATTTTCTATAGGGTTTATCCTTGTGACCTGGCCATCATTCTGACCAAGTTTCATGAAGATTGGGCCATATTTGTGGCCTCTAGAGTGTAAACAAGAAAATTGTCATTAAGGCCCCTTTTCCCGTGATATGGCATGGATCCTTCCCATTTTCAATAGGGTTAATCCTTGTGACCTGACGAACATTCTGTCCAAGTTTCATGAAGATTGGGCCATAATTGTGACCTCTAGAGTGTAAACAAGAAAATTGTCTTTTAGGCCCCTTTTCCCGTGATATGGCATGGATCCTTTCCATTTTCAATAGGGTTCATCCTTGTGACCTGACCAACATTCTGACCAAGTTTCATGAAGATTGGATCATATTTGTGGCCTCTAGAGTGTAAACACTTTAATTGTTGACGGAGGACGACGGACGACGCACGACGGACGACGCACGACGGACGACGGACGACGGACATTCAATGATCACAAAAGCTCACCTTGAGCACGATGTGCTCAGGTGAGTTAAAAAGTTATCGTTTAATTTTATACAACTGTTATAATATATACAATGCACTTCAAGCAGATTTCCGGATATAACGAATTTCGGATATTACATTATACATTTATTTTTTCTGTACCTTAATCATCGTTATATTCGAAGTTTTCCTTACTTCTTGTCTTCGATTTGGTTTATGTTTAAACCATTAGAAAACACAAAAAAAACCCACCATTCCTATAATAAACAATGTGAAATTGATAAGGTGAATGATTTTGAATGGTTTTGGAAAGAAATTGTACGAGTGTGTGGAGCATGTTTTGATTGCATTTCAATGAATCATAATTATAATGACGAAATAAGCGATGATTTTTACCCCCCCCTTTAATAAGGACTGCTTACTTTTTCTGATTTTGTGCCTTCGCGTTCAAATCAGACGTTTAAAAATCAACACCAGTTTATCAAATCATTCAATTATTTGTTCGATTTGATGGTAATCGATCATTTTGAACGATTTCGAAGCGTTTTTGAATGGTTTGAGTATGTTTTTTTGATGAATAAATGGATCGCTGAATGTTTTCGATTGGAATGATTGTCAATCTTACGATGATTTTAATTGTGGTAACTTTTTGCATATATTATCAGAACAGAACAGAACATATGATTTATTACGTCCAGGTACAACAATGTACAATAAGGACAAATACAAAATAACAAATGTGAAATAAAATCACATGAAGACATAGTTTAACTGAGTCAATCTTCCTAATCCCATCTAGTCTTTTATCAAACCTTGACCTAATTGAGATACAACAAGAGACCTACTTATGATTGGCTTTAATGGCAAAAAAAAAAAAAAAAAATAAAAAAATAAAAAAAAAATGGTACAGTCATTAACACCATAAAACTGACATTGAAACAAATTAAATGACCCGTTCTCCAGCAAAATCTATCTAAATTACATGACATTTTCAAAAGACCTGCACATAATATTTTAAAAAATCGAAGGGGTCAGTGCAACACTATTGTAAGTGCCTATAAATATATAGGCACTTACAATGGTGTTGCACTGACCCCTCGAAATGCAGAATTAATTATTTATAAAACAAGAAAATTAATGTTATTTCCAAAAAGAATAATATTGCTTGTACCTGTTTATGCATTCGTTTTCCAACAAACCGTGATTTCTATGGATTGAAAGTATTTAAGGGGTAAAACATTGCGAAAAAAAGCGAAATTGCTTGTTTCAATGCATTTCCACCCTTTGTCCCAATGTTTCCTTCAATTTTTAGAATATTCTTTCAATTTTAACGCATTTTGATTAAGCGTTTGTAAATCATTAGGAATTGGATTACATTTATATGTATATAAACACCACCACCAACAACTGATTAGTATCCATCCTGACAGAACCGCTCTAATTGGTAATCTTTGAAT
Source organism: Fragum whitleyi (assembly GCA_948146395.1). Lineage (NCBI taxonomy): Eukaryota > Metazoa > Mollusca > Bivalvia > Cardiida > Cardiidae > Fragum > Fragum whitleyi. Next base: position 38,757,598 of record OX411552.1, on the reverse strand, counting down.
GTCTCGTTTATTTCAGTTAAATGTTCTGAACTACTTCTGTGTTTTAAATCCGAAGGTGTCGGACAAAGGACTACAGTTGTTGGTTGTGAGGGCTCTTGTGTTATCGTTACTGAAGCGGGTTTGTACAAATAAGATGAAAAGAATATTTGTAGATTCCATGGTTGAATGAATCTAAAAACCTATTCATACAATATGAATACGCGAAGCGAACTCATGCATGAGTGTGATTAGATTTTCAGTCTCATACCTCCATGCACGGACCCTAAATGTAAACACATATGTGACCCGTCACGCGAAAAGGTACCATCTGGAAAGCGCGTAAAGTGTCGCCCCTAGTCAGACTGCGCGGATTGCTCAGACTGACTAGGGCCGAATTTTTTGCACCGTGCTTATTTTCTGAATCAAGAATGATCAATCCAGTGAAATATTTTTTGAAATACGACTTCTGGTTGACATATACTGGATCAAATCTCTTTTTCAATGATTCATTTCGCAGAATTCCCAGATGGCCCCTTTTCGCGTGACGGGTCACATATATTTAGAGTCTCCGCTCCATGATATCAATAAATAATCTCTTCATATCTTATAACTTAATTTCCCGAAGCAAAAATATTAAGATTTCACACTTAGTCTTGCGTTACAGGGGCCTGTTTCATCAAAACATTTAGGACGCATTTTTGTCTTACCGATGACTTACCACATTTTTAGGGCAAAAATCACGTATCACCAATCTATCAATACCTATGTAAAGTGATTGTTGTTGTAACTGTTTCGTAAGTCATCAGTAAGACAAAAATACGTCCTAAATGTTTTGATAGATTGATGATACGTGATTTTTGTCCTAAATTTGTTGAAAATCATCGGTAACATACTAAAAATGTGTCTTCAATCAATGTCTTAAATGAGAGCCGTCAGGGAACGTTGGATAGAAGCTTCTCGCGCGCTTTGGGCACGTTAGCAAAAGTTATACATCTTCTTTTGGTATCTAGAATGAGTTCGGGATTACAAAACAGTGAAAACTGTTTAAAACTATACCCCGCTTTTCACATAAGTGAACTTGCAGAGTGGGGTTTAATATACATTTAGTTTGCACCGTTTTGTTATCCTGACCGAAGTACAGGGTTGCAAAGTGAAGTCGAGGCTTTTTACCGCTTCCTTTTGACACTAATCCAAATAGACACACACCATAAAGTCCTACGCAGTTCGGGAGCTCAAATTTACGAAATTTTGTTCGTAGGCCTATATATCTTCTTCAAGAAAACATACCCTAAACTTTTTTATTTTATTTATTAGTTGATAATTTTGATAATATTTTGTCCATATGTATAAAAAAATACACTGACGATAACTATTGAGAGTGACAGAGTTTTTTTCACACATACTCAAGTATCCAAATTTGTACTTTCAGCTGGTTCCTTCAGATTCTGTGCGCCGTGTTACCACGCAGACGCCACGCGGACTTTTGGATTTTATCAAGTCACATATTGTAACAGACATCTTTGTAATAACTAGGATTTGAAAACGCGGGCGTTGATTTGAGGAATACAGACCAATCGACTAATCAGCGCCCTTGTTTCAAAATCTAAGGGTGAAGAAGCATTAAGATCATGGTTATAGTGTAAATACGACCGTCAGACAAACAATCCTTATACAGAACTGTATTTGTTTGTTATTTGTCTAAGGTTGTTAAAGGGAGTAAGTGAGAATAATCATTTTACTCACTCGCTTTTGAGTAGGAAATACTCATTAAATGTTACAATGCGCACATTTTTGAATTTGGCCAAAAAAAAGCCTTTTGTTTAGATTAATTGAGTGGAGTTGAACGCCGCTTTCAACATTTTTCGGTTATATCGCGGTGGTTGGAGTACCTAACAATGGTTTCCTGGTAGTTCTCTCACCAGTACAACCACCACATCCTTTCCTAGCCTCCAGCTGCTATCTCACATAGGTGTACGATTATCGACCCACTGGTGAGTGAAAAAAAGTCGGAAAGAAGGAGTGCCGTCGACGGGGGCCTCTTGTTTTATATGAAAATGCTGCGAAAAGCAAGAAACGGTTTCGGCAAACCGGTTTGGAAAACAACGGACAGAGCGTCCATGAGTCAGCATGGATCAAAAGGCTACAAACTGTACAGCCATTGGGTTGCAATATAAAAGACGCTCTATTCCACATAAAGTAAGTTGACGTCTAATAAAGCGCGGGAACGTCAACGTCGCCTGAAAGTCGAAAAACGACGTTGACGTAATTTTCATTGAAAAAGGCATATTTTGCCGAAATATTGAAATACAGAGTGTTTTTATTAATGGTTTGTTTTATTCCCTTCGGAATAATTTTGTGGTATTAAATTGTCTATCTTTTTTTTTTTAATTTCCTACGAACAAGAAAAAGAAACAACATGAACATTTATTACCTCACATTAATAAAATATTCATACAAGTATTATAAATAACTTCCTATTTCTTCAAGAACCAATCAGACGCTTACAATTTTAATCATGCCAGTGAAATCGCGAAATTTTCTAGCTATACAGATTTTGAATGGAGTTGTTGATAAGATATATATAATACATACTTAGTGTATTATATGAAAAAAAATATCTAACGAGGTTGGGAGAATTGATCATTGTCGAGGCTCTGCCGAGACAATTGTCAATTCTCACAACCGAGTTTGATATTTTTTTCATACAATACACTAAGAATGTATTATATTTATCTTATAACCTCTTTTTGTCTTGTTTTCGTCGATGTTTCTTACCGAAATGCAAGTTTCTAAAAATAACTGTATGATATTATTGTTCTAAAAATAACTATGTGATATCATAAAAAATATCATACGGGTTGTTATCACACAGATATTTGTATAGTTATAAGATAAAATTTTTTATGATTTTTGAGCGTTTTTGAATGGTTTGAGTTAGTGTATGGAATGAATGAATGGGGCGCTGATTGAGTAATTTAGAATGGTTTTGATTGAGATGAATGTGAATTACACAATGTTATTTACTGTTACACTGACACTATATCATATACAGAAAGTTCAAGCAAAGCTTGTGAAAGTGAAATGCTCCCAAGTTCCCAACTTCCTGTAGGCTAAATGAGCCAATGTATGTTGTGATTGATAAGGCGGTTTCCGTTTTACCGAGAAAAAGCGGAAACCAATTCCCAATACACTAAAACATTTCCTGGAATGAACTAAAGGCATTCTCATTTTTTCTGCTAGAAAAAACATTATTTGTTGACATATATAGTGAACTGTCTAAATTTCAGCACCTGGTTGAACAGTTGAGTACATCGTGAAATTGACAAGGTGAATGATTTTTTAATGAAAATGAATGAGTGTGTGGAGCGACTTTAGAGTGAATTTAATGGGAGGTAATCCAATACCGCAAATTTTGTTCAGAATGAATAAAATTAGCTATATCTATTACCTCCCTTTAATAAAATATGCATATAAATTCTATAAACAGCTTCCTTTTTCTTCAACAAACTGAAGAATTAGACTGTTTCATTCTTGAATTGTGTCAGCGAAATCGCGATTTCGTTCTAGCATTATTTAATTTGAATGATGTTGTTGATTCTATTCTTTTCAGTGGGTTTGTAGCATTTTGTTAATGGTTTCAATTTTGAATTGTGTCAGCGAAATCGCGATTTCGTTCTAGCATTATTTAATTTGAATGACGTTGTTGATTCTATCCTTTTCAATGGGCTTATAACGTTTTGTTAATGGTTTGAGTGAGTGTTTTGAATGAACGAACGGATCGCTGAGCGAGCGATTTAAATTAGTTTTGATCGAGATGAATGTCAATTTTACGATATTGTTAATTGTATGAAATATAACAATATTCAACAAAAAATATTTCCAGAAAATAAGGTCAATTGTTACAAAAAACAAAAGTCCTAAAATAAATCCTTTTATCATTATTATTATTATTATTATTTTATTTCGAGGCTTTATATCCGTACAGAAGGTGCGGTTCAAGTAACGCATTAACGATTACCCAAGTCTTTTTTTGCAGGATTTTAGCAATAAGGTTGCCCATGACATGCGAGGATTTCTTGATCAATGAGAAGAAAATCTTTGTTAAGTGAACTGTCACAGATACATTTTAGTAGGCTGTCTATTTTGACGACTTTGATTGGTTTCCTGGGGCCTGTTTTACTAAATTTCTTTCGAAAAAAAAAAATAATTAGTCATAATTTAAAATTGTACCTGGCGTTTTCATTCAATGTTAAATTCTGTCTTGGAAGACGATTCACATGAGATTTTGCATGGCAGAATTCCAAAATTAGATACTACTGTAGAGTAATTTTAATTTTTTGCTTACGCAAAAAATGATCGTATGATGTTTAGTAAAACGGGTCCCTGGCGCCTTTGATCAAGATTTGAACTTAGGACCTAAAACTTGGCTTAGCTAATTGTTAGGACAGAAACATTTTGCAAAAAAAACCAGGATTAACTGCTGATGGTTCTCTCTACTTGCCGCGAGTGCACAATAATCTATAAAAAAAAATGACGTTTGTGATGACTTTCTCTTGAGACATTACTGTGATTTAAAAAGACACATTTAGCACTTAACATATTTTCTTTCATGCAACGAAGCCTCCAATGACCTGATATCACCTGCCTGATAACATTTTAGTTATACGGTTTCTTGCCGGTGTATATGACGATTTATTCCCGGCTGGAAAAAAATGATGCCACCCGAGCCGTAGGCGAGGGTTGAAACAATGTTTGTCAGGTCAGCATTAACCAATGAAAATGCTAGACTTTTCTTTGCAGTATAATAAAAAATTATAACAGGCAGTCTAGTTTTAGAAACAAGTTCCATATTCATGATCCTGACAAGAATCCCATTCATCTGACTTTTTTTATTCTTATTTTCAATGTTTCATGAAATTCGAATTTAAAAATTGATTGCATAAGAAATATAATAATAATTAAGTGTCTTAGAATTATGTTATCTGGTCTCGGCTGCTAGAAATTATCATGAATCGACAAAGCACTGATAATGATTGCATAGTAAATAGAATAGTTTGTCAGTGTCTTAAACATTCAATGTTCATTGATCTCGGCTTCAAAAAAACATCATCACTCGACATAGACTCGTCATGATAATTTCTCCCCGATCACATTGATTTTTTAGACACTAACATAATATTATCTATTCATCACGTAATGAACTCTGTCTTGACCTGATATCGCCTGTCTGATAACATAAAGGATATCAGGCAGGCTTTTTTAGAAACAATTTGCAAACGCTTTCATCAGAATTTCTTTGAGTTGAAGGCTTTATTATAATTCAGCTAAAATGATTGCGTGATAAATAGAATATAATGTAAATGTCTTAAAGTATCAATGCTATCTGGTCTCTGCTGCGAGAAATTATCATGATTCGGCACAGCCTCGTCATAATGAATTTTCCCAACTTCGACCAGATAACATTGTTTTTTAGACACTTAAATATCTCCTTATATTTACATATATATAGCCGCAGTCATAGTTCGCAGTTGGAATCGCACCAGACTCTTTGTCTTCAATCATAGGGTGTTGTGGGTTCGATCTCCTACGGTTGCACATACCCTTTTCGGTAATCGTACTGGTACAAAATTCAAATGTGCCTTCCATGTTAAAATCAGCTTCAATGGTTCACGTAAAGTCTTAATGACCCAATTTCAGACGTATAGCTATTGCTAATTTCAGTAGTATGGCCATCTAAAATATATACTGAATTTGAAGCTCTAGATAAGTACAAGCAGTTGTACAATATGAAACACACCATCTCACAATTTTAAAGCCAAAACATTGTGAAAAAGAATCATTTTTTCTCAAACCCAACGACTTCACGATGGAGCTACGACGTTAAAGACGCCCATCCACGTAAACTTTTGAATAAAAAAGCGCAAAATGACGGGGTTCAACAGTCTTCAAGCTATATAAAAGTGATTTGATTGTTCAATCGATTCTCGGATTAACAGCAACATACTATAAAATACAGCTGCTCCCGACAAAATTTAAAACATATCAGAATAACAGGGTTTCCTTGTCGAGGAGACTTATTTTATCATCCTATCTCTTACAGCCAAGGCCATACGTCGTCTCTTTATTTTTTCTTGACCTACAAAATGTCGAGTGGTAAGTACACAACTGTTGTATGTGTCTTTAAATATATAAGTAGGGAGTTGTGACCTGTCAGGCAAAAAAGGACACAATCTGTGTGGCGCGTAAAGTATCGCCCTCGGTCTGTGCGGTTCAATGTCGAAGAGCGACAACCTTTCTCCTACAGCCAAGGCCATACGCCGTCTCTTTATTTTTTCTTGACCTACAAATTTCGAGTGGTAAGCACACAACTGGCATATGTGTTTAATGACAATATTTTGTCCCGTTACGCGTAAAGTGACCATCTTGGAATTCTGTAAAATAATTTGAGCCTGTGCATGACATTTCCAACAATTTGAAATGTTCGTGACGTGTAAACATTGAGAGGCCCAGACAGCAAAAAAACTAAATATAAAGTTACCTGATTGTCTGCAGATACATAGAGACCTTATCTATCCACTCAACGCATAATGAAGACTCTGGTCAGACTGTGCGGATGCACAGGCTGGTCAGAGTATTTGCTTTGCGCACATTTGAAATTGTTGGAAATATCACGCACAGGCTCATTTCATTGTATTTGGAAAAAGGATTGGATCTATCATAGGTCAACCAGAAGTCACATTTCAAAAACTCTTTCACTGGGAGGAAGATTGGTCATTCTAGGTGCAGAAAATTAGCAAAGTGTGAAAAGTTTCGAACCAAATCAGTCGGTGCGATCCGCGCAGTCTGACTAGGATCGACACTTTTCGCTCTTTCCAGATGTTTCCATTTCGCGCACTGGTCACATAAAAACTGTTACATTAATTAGTAATACTGATCCGCCAGGGAAAAAAAATGAACATCATGGTAGCGCGTAAACGATCGATCCCAGTCAGACTGCGATGACTGCAAAGGCTGACCTGAGTCTAGATTTACCGCATTTGGTCGACAGTCTGAATCTAGAATGGTCGTTCTACCTGCCCGTATAAGATTTTTTGAACCCCCCCTCCCCGGCTGGCCTCTAGATCTAAAAAAAAACGTTTTTCTTTCAAATACATGTATTTATCTATTCGAGCTTGGTCCATTTTTGAAAGTCGGGTAAAATATGACTATTTATTTGGAAGTTTTTATTTGCTTGAATTTCGTCGTTTACAGAAGGCTTCTTTGAAAAAAAGTAATTAATTGTACTATGTTTTCTTGATAAGCTACCTACGCTAAATAAAGATATTATCATTATTACTATTATTTTTTTTTATTATTATTATTATTATTATGATTAATGAATAGATAAGTACATTATTTTCCGTTAGAAAATTGAGTAGCTTTTGCGCACATAAGAGTATCCACTTATTCACGCTTTTGATAAACTGGTAGCCAGCTGTCTGAGAGTATCGATAGATCTAGGGGCAGTAACCCAGTCGATCTTGGGTCAGTAACCCAGTCTACGCTTTGAACTGTTCATAAATTTTGACCTGGTAAGTCGTGCAATAGTATTGAAGTCTGACGTCTAAAAATTCTTTGTCAAGAGACCGCTTTCTGACTCGCATAAAATCTAATCATTTCTGTCTGCCAAACTTGAAATTGCTTAATTTATATCTCGAAATTTTTCGCGACATCAATTACAAGGTAATTCAATTGATTTGGGTTTATGGAAGAAACATTTTCCCATCTGTCTTCTTCTATTTATCTCGTCTGAATCAGCTCTTTGATCCAATTTATAGTTATGCGCGGATCCAGAGGAAAACACGGGGGGGGGGGGGGGCTGTATCGCCCCCGTCCACCGGAATTCAGCAAATTACGATTATCAGACTAAAAAAATCTAGTACATTGTACTTATTCAAAACATAAAATTGTTAGTGAGTAGGCTAAACGACGTTTCCATGCAGCCTTTTCATGCTGCTGTTATTATACTTGGATTTCCCACAAAGATATATTAGAAGATATTATAAAATTGGAGCACGAAATGAATATCGATTTCCACAGGATTGTGATCAAATCAGCGAAGTAAATAAATTACACAATTGGCCCGAAAAGACTACTTACTTGCAAAATGATTTCCTTCCTCTTTTTTCTATAAACTATACATATTTCTCTGTTCGAGTTATGCCTATGACCCATCAATTCATTGTCACCTGGGAAAGAGTTTACAGGGCGAATACCCTTAGTAAAGGCCACACAGCGAACCCCACAGTGACGTTATTTTACACCTGCGTTTGTCGTTGATGGTTAATTACCTATCGGGTTATTGCAGAAAAATTCCAAATGTGGTTCTATAAACGGCATTGAACTGTCATAGAAAAGTGCAATAATCAGTAGTAGTAATATAAGTGACGTATATGCTAATATCGTTATAATTACGAATTCCTTTATTGGTTATATGATAAAGATCGAAGATGATAACCATTTACTACTGGTATGTCCAAAATGTCCCTAGTGAAGAAAAAGCTGACCAGTAAAATGCAATTTATGTTTATCTTCTCTGTGTTCGATATTGAAATGGTATCATTCTGACCAATATCTTGCAATACTGATTTATATTTGAAAGTGTATGAACATTGTGTCAAACCAATACTTCTATATTGTAGTGAAGTATTGTCTTTAGATTTTATTATGAATAAAGATGATTTAATTAGTTTTGTACATAGATATGATCTGCTACAACAAGAAAAAACTCGCTTTTTGAAATCAGTCATGGGTGTAAACAAGTATGCAAGCAATAATGCAGTAAGACCGGAATTTGGAATCTTTCCTTTGGCTGTATACGGTTTGAAATATTCTTGTGCCTTTTGGACACATCTGATTAATTTAAATCAAAATAGTCTTGCATACAAATCATATTTAGATAGTTGCTCCCTTCCCAAAGGTTTCGCAAGTAAATTCAAATTATTTATGAAGGTTATTGGATTTGAACATGTATGGAACAATCACTTCACATTCTCCAAAATTAAACTGAAAAATTCAATTTATAACAAACTAAAAGAATCTTATGTACATAACTGGATAAAATGTATGTTTTATGATAGCAATAATTAACTTAGAACCTTCAGAACCTTTAAGATAAATTATGAGAAAGAAATTTATTTGCGCATAAATGATTTGCCCAGAGAACAAATTACATCATTTGCCAAATTTTGTGTAAGTGCACATAATCTTCAAATTGAAAAGGGTAGGCACCAAAAGAAACCTTTCGTAGACAGAATTTGTCCTCTTTGTAAATTACAAGTTGAAACTGAAGCCCACTTCTTATTACAATGCCAGTCTTTATCAGATAGCAGGAAAATATTCTTTGCTGAGGTAGAAGGCATCACGCCTTCTTTTAAAGTCATGAATGATGATGATGAATTTAGATACATTTTACAAATCAAGGAAAATGGTGTGTTGCAAACTTGTATGTCTAATGTTCACAAAATGTTTGAAGAAAGAGATAATCTGCTCGCAAAAACAGCTGCAAACTCTTGAGTTTCCTTTCATTTAAGTTAATTAATTCGGAGACCTTAGTACGTACCTTGTATATCCATCTTCTTAGTAAAGAAAACTTGCTTTTTACTAAACTTTGTTGATCTTATTATGAAAATAGAGCAGATATTCCTAGACGCAAATTATTCATTTTGTCATTGTTTTCTACTAAAAAAGAAGAAGGGAAAAAAGGAAATGAAATAAACTAATAAGTAGATAAATATGAAAATAAAAATGTTATCTGCTGCTTCTTTAGGTCTTTATAAGTCTTAGATTTATTTAATTTTTTTTCTTTAAAGGTTTTCAGTCTTATTTTTGTTCATAATTATTGAATGCAAACATATTATAATAATTGCATGTTTTTAGGGTCATCGTTACCTTTATAACTGGTCATAGATACCGTGAAATTATTTATATATATAAAAAAAAGATTAACTTTGGGCGAGTATTTTGAGTGAGATTCTTAAGCATAGCAATAACTGCTTTGTTGAGTCATATTTGTAACAAATCATATATGTAACACATTTGTTACGTGCATGATCACATTCATAACAGATAAAGTTTGTTACAAATGTGTTTGTCCGAAATGGGGGT
>OX411552.1:38549997-38747273 GCA_948146395.1 Fragum whitleyi | reverse complement strand
TCGGTACCGCAAGGTTACAGCACGGACAGCGCACGAGCGATTTGTTATTGTTGTTGTTGTTGTTGTTTTATGTCAATTTTGCATTATCCTCAAAACTAAAATTGAATATTTCACCACAGCCAACGTTCAACATAAATGTGAACAAATACCAGTGTTTGATGGAAAGGACACTTGGTCGAAACAAAATATAAAACATCAACAGAAAATGGAAAATCATACACGCTGAATATGTATCATACCACCAGCAAATGTCTAGTGAATGGAAAGGAATCGAGAGAGAGAGAGAGAGAGAGAGAGAGAGAGAGAGAGAGAGAGAAAGAGAGAGGACGTATGAAATAATGATTTTTTGCCTAAGGTACCAGTGCATCTCGATCGCGCACGTGATTGTGTCCAGAAACATCCAAACAGCAAGAAAATTGATCTGCAGATTGGAACTCAAGGCAAAACACACATCATTTAGATCAGCCTGCGCATCTGCAGTAGTAAGAGATAAGTGAAAATTGATCATGTCCCGTCTTGATAATGTTTGCGAAGTTGTAAGTTTAGTTGCGGGAAGGTGACAGCCTAGTGGCTTTAAGTTGGCAGACTAGCAGGCATGTGTGGTAGTAATATGTACTGTTATTAATCAAAATTGACCTGTGACATATGTGATTTCATGTCACATCAAAAACCGGCATCGATCATATACGTCACAAAATATGATTTCCGAGTCATATATGTAACACATTTGTTACGTACATGATCACATTCGTAACAGATAAAGTTTGTTACAAATGTGTTTGTCCGAAATTGGGGTTGACGTGAGAAGCATATATGTAACAGGTTTAGTTGTCTATTTGTAGTCAAACAATCAACAGCAAAAGCAACATCTTTATATTCTTTACACTATTGATTTTATTCTCGATTGCAAAACAATAGTTGAATAAACCTCAGAGAGAGAGAAGGAGAGAGAGAGAGAGAGAGAGAGAGAGAGAGAGAGAGAGAGAGAGAGAGAGAGAGAGAGAGAGAGAGAGAGAGAGAGAGAGAGAGAGGGAGAGAGAGAGAGAGAGAGAGAGAGAGAGAGAGAGAGAGAGAGAGAGAGAGAGAGAGAGAGAGAGAGAGAGAGAGAGAGAGAGAGAGGGCGTATGAAATAATGATTTTTTGCCTAAGGTACCAGTGCATCTCGTTCGCGCACGTGAGTGTGTCCAGCAACATCCAAACAGCAAGAAAATTGATCTGCAGATTGGAACTCAAGGCAAAACACACATCATATAGATCAGCCTGCGCATCTGCAGTAGTAGGAGATAAGTGATAATTGATCATGTCCCGTCTTGATAATGTTTGCGAAGTTGCCAGTTTAGTTGCGTGAAGGTGACAGCCTAGTGGCTTTAAGTTGGCATACAAGCAGGCATGTGTGGTAGTAATATGTACTGTTATTAAATCAAAATTGACCTGTGACATATGTGATTTCATGTCACATCAAAAACCGGCATCGATCATATTCGTCACAAAATATGATTTCCGAGTCATATATGTAACACATGCTACATATGTGATCATATATGTAACAGGTGTTACATATATGATTTGTTACAAATATGATCCAACACTGCTTTCTTCTAGCTCTGATTGCAATGATTTTGAATTACATTATCATGATTTGACCCTGGCTCTCGATATGTATGCTGATATTTTATATCGGTTCTTTAATCATAGATTATATACCCATCTGATATATACCTTTTGATAAGTTCTGTCTTGTATGTTTATTGTATGTATGTTCTTGGTGACAATCCTATAACTGGATTTTTTAAACCAATAAAGGAATTTGAATTTTAATTTGGGAGAAGTGACTTGGATGAAAATTTTCTCGTTACAGCTCTTATATACATAGCATATAAAAAAGAAGGATTTTTTAAAGATCTTTTTGTGACAACCAAAAAACCATGTGGTTTGTTGGCGTACATGCATAATCAAGCTTGCTTTTATATTTCTTTTTGTATGAGCTGTGTTATTTCTTAATACTAAATAACTGCCATTGTGATAATTACATTTTAAAGTCTGTTCTCAAGCCGAAGTTTTCAGTCGGCTGTAACACATGGCGCACTCATGGTGCAGTCACAGTTCAATGGCTAATAAACTTCAAGTGTACACAGATGATATTAGATGAGTGGTCAAGAAATGCCGATTTTTTAACGAGTCATCTATAAACAGATCAGTTTTAGATCACAAGTTTCATAAATTCAGTATTTAATGAGCACAAATCGTCAAAATTCTTGAAAACTCCCGCGATGTACGACGCCCCCCCCCCCCCCCCCCCGAAAACGATACGTTGTTACGGGGATATTATAAGAATACATGAGGAAGTGCTGCTCGGATCCGCCATGGTTCTTTATCGTGTATGTATAGCACCGTTACACGGGACCACGGTTTAAGGTCGTATTCGAAAGCAATTAGTTTATTGGGTGAGCGCTTGAATCGAACCTATGACATTTCGAACTTCATCTGTTTTGAAGTAAGGCACTCTACCGACTAAGCTAATCGGGTCAACCCAAAATACAATCCACAAGGAATGCGTATTTTATAATCATTAGGGGATGTAGTCTCTATTAGACTGATGTAATGTCCGTTTCAGGAATTGTCTCCCTTGAAACTACCATCACATTATCGCATTGTCTTTACCCTCGTGATAAGTTGAATGTCGGAAATAAAAGTTCTATATGATATGAGTAATTTGTTAATACGTATTTTAGACTTCGTAAAGATTTTTTTTCTTTACTTCGACTTGATAAACCCACAATATTTCGACGTGGTTCTTGTAGAAAGAATAGAAAGCATTTTCCGTTGTCTTCCGAAGTCTTCATTTTTCGTCACAAATTATTGCCGAAGCTCATTCGCGCGATAATCACAAGATAATCACAATCACAATCAAAGAACAAAAAGTACTGAAAGCTAGCAAAGTATAGATATTTCAGTAATCTTCTTTGTGAAAAATTATCATGACACAAAATCAGGGTTGGAATAAAGCGAGGAGTTAAAAAGCCTAATTTCGAATGAGTTCTTATAAGAATATATATTTTTTTCAATTCTTCCATGTTTTCTACTCTATACAAGAGGACCGTGATGGGCCTAAATCGCTTAATTGGTAATCTTTCTGAGATTAATTCAGATGGATCCCAAATAGTGTCCACTTTAGTGTGCAAAAAGTCATAAAAGTCCCCCTTATATGTGTTTTCATAAGGCTTCTTAAGCATGTATCAATATAACTGATGAGAAATTAAACAAAGTTTATAACATAAGAATTGAGTTACACTGTTCACCCGTGAGTGTGAAAAATGTCACATAAATTCCGATTTTTCTTTTTTTGTCTGTTCAAATGTTCTCATTTTCTAATTGAGTCCCCCTTCTGACTTAAAAAGTATCCTGGTCATTGCTCATCACAAGTGAGCCAAATTTTCATGTCCCTACGTTTATATTTTTCAAATGAACTTTGCTCTTTCAGAAGATTTTATCATTTTGAATAACATACTGAACAATTTTCCTCTAATTGCGCTAAATGTATGGCCCTTAAAATGTAATCAAAGAAAGTGTCAAAACGGCACCCTTTGTCGTGTTTTCATACGGAATGTTTCAAAATTTAATTCATACGGTTCATCTTAATTGCCTGACAAACATTATTTTCCTTTATTCATGAATTGTCGCCCCTATGATATTAACGCTGAAGAGATTTGATGACGAACTACATACGACGGATATCTAATGATCACACAGCTCACCATAAGCCTAATTTGCCCTTATGAGCTTAAAGTATGAGGGGAGGGGGTGAAACTGCAGACATAAGTATGCAACATTACGGGAGAACTACTTTTTATGGCGAAAGCATTCATTGATTTAGTGGTTAGGCTGCCAGAGGCACTCATTTGAACTTTGAAACTTCCTCAAAATTTTGTATGTTAACTTAAGCCAGCAAAGCTGACGCTTTGCAAGCTAAAATGTATACGAGGCAACAGTAGTTACCATTTTACTATAGGACTTTTGAACCCCATTCAATGTGTTATGTCATCTTGTCTAAAATCCGATCAGCATGGCGACTATATGTCAGTCTTAGTAAATGGCGCAGGTTGTTAACCCTTAAGTAACGGTCAAACTGTAGGCCTAAAAGATGAATTGGCATGTCAAATAAGAGTTGGCGTGGTTGTTGAAGAGCACGCCAAGTTTGCCAAATTGTGTTTGTATAGCTAAAACGTGAGATCATTGTCCGATTTTAGGAGTGACGTAGACCTTTGATATATGTAAAACAAAGTTAAGCATATTTTGTTTAAAAATCTCAAGGCCGCACTAAGACCATATGCCCGTAAACACGTCGGTACCGCAAGGTTACAGCACGGACAGCGCACGAGCGATTTGTTATTGTTGTTGTTGTTGTTGTTTTATGTCAATTTTGCATTATCCTCAAAACTAAAATTGAATATTTCACCACAGCCAACGTTCAACATAAATGTGAACAAATACCAGTGTTTGATGGAAAGGGACACTTGGTCGAAACAAAATATAAAACATCAACAGAAAATGGAAAATCATACACGCTGAATATGTATCATACCACCAGCAAATGTCTAGTGAATGGAAAGGAATCGAGTAATTTCGTACAAAAAGACTTGGCAGCTTTTATTGAAATTATCGCATCTAAAGTAGAAATCAACGGAACATCAGTTCGTAAAATAAATGACTCATTCAGAAAAATCTTACAGTCGCAAAATTCCGAGACGCAAGGTAATGATAGCAAGACAAGATTTTGTAATGAATCAGAGTTGAAGTCGCTTCAGTCAGCTGTTGAAAAAGTAAGACAGATAAAACATAATCAAAACAAAGAAAAACAAGATGCAAACAAATCAAGCTGTGACTATTTCGATGTTATTAATAAAAAGATCAGTGACTTAGGTAATACGGTTCAAGCGCTATCCATCCACGTTTAAAATCATATAGCTTCATCTTCGTCCTAATTCGGAGAACTAAAAGATGCCATAACAAGTCTAAACAAAACATATCAGGTGTACACGCAAGAATTACACAAAGAAGTTGAGGATGTAAACCAGAAGACTGAATCGATAGACCAACAAATTCAGTCGGTGAATACAGGCCTATTGAGACGATTACAATCCGTATCGGAAGCGCTGAAGAGTCAAAAAACAGTTTTAATGGATCAATTAATTCCATTGAAAAAATCTCCAGTAGCAAGGGGAGACGATCCGTTAGGAGATACTGAAAAACACAAGGTTATTTCCAGTGTTCCCACACCACAGACAAATCAAACGACAAAAGAACCAATAGAAATGATTTCGAATCCTGAAAGATTTAAAGATAAAGTAGAGCTTCCGGTTGAAATCAATACGCAAGCGCATACGATGGAAAGTACTGGGCAGGAAAATAACACAACAGAAAAGATAGATTATAATGGAAGCGTGGAGGGAGATAAATTTCATTTGAATGAAAAAGCGTCTAGTCGACAAAGTATCGAAACCACATTCGTCAAGGAGAAATATAGGCCTGCTGAAGACGACCCGAAAAAAGTCCTGTTAATTGGAGACTCGATCCTAAAGGGTATAAACCTTAGAGGTCTAGGAGAAAACGTCCATGTTAAAACATGCCGCGGACGGAAAATATCCGAAATATCAAGCAAATTACAGACCATAAATCTGAAAAATTATCAGACCGTGATAATAAACGCTGGTGGAAACGATGCTTCTGAACAGATATCTACAGGAAATATTGAAAAAGATTTGAAAGACCTAGTTAATTATGTATCTCCAAATTGTAAACTCTTCCTTTGTACAGTATGTCCAAGACAAGATACAGATGTAACCTTGCTGAATGGAACGATCAAAAGGACAACTGAAAAAATGAATGTTGGATTAATTGATTGCTATCCGTCATTTGTTTTTGGTAATGGGTATACTGTGCAAAATTTATTTCTTCGCGACGGCATTCATCTTTCACCAAAGGGAACGAGTACTTTGCTATCAGTCATTGATAAAACAATCCCTTTAATTAATCGAAATACAATACGCCGGGGGAACCGAAGTCGCTCAATGCGTCCTTTTGTTGAACGAAATCAAATCAGACCGGAGAGTGCAGGTTCATGGATGTTTGTGGACAAATACAGACCGTATTGTTATATTTGTCATACCGATACACATGCAACCTATCGATGTAGATTCAGGAAATATCAGAATTCTAAATCGTCTATAAGAAGAGGTAGACAATAGGTTAAATCTGACAGATACTCATTTAAAGACAAAAACTATTTTTTCAAAAAATATATTAACTTCTCAACCAACAGTAAATTCTAATTTTTGCAAATTAAATTCTTATGAGGCTCTTAAATTAATATGTGCATGTTGTGACGAATTTCCCTGTTGTTGTAAAAATCATACACAACAAGACAAAAATGTTCAAAAGACCGCTCAACCTGAAAACGAATCACAGTTCAAGTACATATACATGACGATCAAAGCAAAGATAAACGACCAAAAAGAAATTCGTCGAGGAATAATGGAGCATCGGCCTCTCAGCATACTGAGCATGCGTTCAAATACAATTTGAAGGGAACTCGTATCTCTAGCTTAAACATTCAACATCTTCTGCCAAAACGTGATGAAAAAAAATTTCATTTAAATACAAATTTTTCATTAGATATTTTGGGTTTGAGTGAAACATATTTGCATGATAATATTGAAGACGCATCTTTGAGGATAACTAACTGTGCTATAGAACGGAAGGATAGGAGGAAAAAGCAAGGAGGTGGAATTCTAATTTATATTTCAAATAGAATACAATATACAAGACGCAAAGATCTTGAATCACCTGAAGTTGAGTCTATTTGGATCGAAGTTACT
Organism: Fragum whitleyi; assembly: GCA_948146395.1. NCBI lineage: Eukaryota > Metazoa > Mollusca > Bivalvia > Cardiida > Cardiidae > Fragum > Fragum whitleyi. The sequence goes on along the minus strand of OX411552.1, from coordinate 38,740,398 downwards.
ATCAGTAAATGTGAACCATGCCTTTTAAATTTTGTGTACTGTCCTCCGAATTCACTACAATCTTGGATAGATTTTTATGGTAAGCAAATTGAAAAAGTTGATTTACTTAATATAGAATATCATATTCTCGGCGACTTTAACATCAAATTTGATGATAAAAGTAACAAAAGACAGTTTGAAAATATAAAATGGGCAAATCTAATTTCAAATTTTGATTTGAAACAACTTGTAAAAAGTCCAACCAGAGTTTCAAAAACAAGTTCAACAATTATTGATCACATTTATACGAATTGTTCTAAGAACATTGGAGAAATTTTTGTATCCCAATTGTCTATAAGTGACCACTACCCAATCTGTTGTACCCGAGAATCAGCACGTGCAAACAAAGAGGGTTTAAGCCAAAACCATAACTTCATTCAATATAGATCATTTAATAAATTTGACCATGACAAATTTATGCACGACTTAACACATTCAGGATTAGAGTCTATAGAAATGATAGCTGATCCAAATGAAGCTCTGACTGAATTTTATAATATCATAAAGTCAACGCTTTCATTTCATGCACCAATAAAGCACAAGCGAATAAAAAGATTACAACAGCCTGAGTGGTTTGATGAAGAAATTAAAGAAATGTTTTTTTAAACGAGATATGGCTCATAAGAATGGTAATCAACACACTTACAAATGACTTAGAAATAAAGTTACTTTCATGATCAAGCAGAGTAAGAAAAATTATTTTAACAAAGCTGTTAAAAACAAGACAAAGCCAAAAAATTTATGGAGAAATATAAAAGATGTTTCAAACATTAACCAGTCAAAAAACATAACGATCCCGCAGAAAATTGTCCATTCTGGATCTGTTGTTGAGGGGCGTCAAAACATTATAAATGTATTAAACTGGCATTTTGTAAGTGTTTCCGATTTTGTTACTAAAACACAATTTTCCGAAGATAGTTTTCGATATCTTGAAAATATTCTTGACAATAAGTTAGGATTTAATACATTCTCAGTAGACTTCATTTCTGCGTATGAGGTGCATTGTATTATAAAAAAAACTTGACATGAACAAAGCTACCGGATTGGATCTTTTAAGCGCTAAAATTTTTAAACAATGCGGCGATATCATAACTCCAATTATAGCTTCAATCATAAACAAAAGTATATCCTCTGGAATATATCCTAATGATATGAAATTAGCACGGGTCATCCCTTTATTTAAATCTGGTGATAAAGATGATCCAAACAATTATAGACCAATTTCAATTCTGTCAACGATCTCAAAAATTTTTGAGCACCACATTGCTTCTCAATTGCGAAGTTTTTTACAAAAGACAAACATTTTAAATCGCTCCCAGTCTGGGTTCCGAGAAAACCATTCTTGCGTTACAGCATTGTCAAAAATGATAGATGCATGGCTTCGAGATATTGATGATGGTAAATTGATAGGTGCTGTCTTTTTGGACTTACGGAAAGCATTTGATCTCGTTGACCATGAAATCCTTTTGCACAAACTTAAGTTGTATCACTTCACAGATAATGCACTTAACCTTGTCAAGTCATATCTATCTGACAGAAAACAACTTATTCAAATTGAAAATTGTGAGTCTGATTTGCTAAAAATTAAATCTGGAGTACCTCAGGGGTCGATTCTTGGACCTCTTTTATTTTTATTATACATTAATGATTTATCATTTACATGTTCGGACGTTGATATCGATCTTTACGCGGACGACTCTACCATGTATAAGTCATGCTACGAATTAGTTGCGATACAAAATAAACTTCAAGAAAGTCTATCCTTGATACAGGAATGGTGTGTTCTAAATAATATGTCCTTACATCCCGCAAAAACAAAATGTATGTTAATTGGATCAAAACAGAAAAATTTAAACCAAAACTCTTTAACATTAAGCATTAATGGTGTAGCATTGGAAAATGTAACCTCGCAAAAAGTGCTTGGTATCTACATTGATGATCAGTTGAAATGGCACACTCAAATAGATTACACTTGCTGCGGACTGAAAAAGAAAATTTCTCTTTTTAAATCTATATCGTATTATTTAAGTAAAGAAATGAAAATCCTCTTTTACAACTCATATATTTTACCCATTTTTGATTATTGCTGCATTATATGGGGTAACACTGACAAACGTTACATCAATCGAGTATACACACTTCAGAAAAGAATTGCAAAAATAATTCTGGGAAAGCCAATTAGAACACCGTCACAGGATTTATTCAGAGAACTTGGCTGGCTATCTTTTTTAAATCGATGCAATTACCACATTGCCGTGCTTATCTATGAAACGTTTAGTAACAATGCGCCTGATTACATGTTGGATTTAATTCGTATTTCCAGAAATGATACATATATGCTGAGATCTGAGACGCTAACAAATCTTACATTGAATAAAATTCCAAGAACAAATATATACAAGAGCAGTTTCAATTACAATAGTGTTCAAGTTTGGAACGATATTCCACTCGACATAAGAAGTGAAACAAAACTTAAAACATTTAAGACAAAGTTACAGTCGTATTATCTAAAAAATAAACAATAGCGCTATGCAGTTTTGGTTTACCTCAAGTATCTGTCAGAATTATTTGTGCATATACATTTATTGTTAAATCTGATCACATGATTACATTTGCATGTTGAACGTTTTGCGAATCAAGAGAGAGAGAGCGACAGAGGAAGAGAGAGATAGAGAGAGAGAGAGGGAGAGAGAGAGAGGGAGAGAGAGAGAGAGAGAGAGAGAGAGAGAGACTTTTATTCTTTAATTTTTATATGTTTAGAAGGCCATGTTGTAAATAAGATATTACGTTACATGTCTTAACATGTTACCTTTTTAAATAAAGATATTATTATTATTATTATTATTATTATTATTATTATTATTATTAATTCAGTTGCATAATCCTTTCGACAAAACACAAGTTGCTATTGACATTATCTTATTTCTGATATCATTTAAAAAAAAAGAATAGCGGTTTATTGCTATGTGCGTTTTTGGCTCCATTGGTCGAAGGCCAGCGAGCTATTGTCATGACGGTGTGTCCGTCGTGCGTCCACCCGTGCGTTAACTTTTCTTCAAACATCTTCTCCTCCTGAAAAGATGGGCGGAATTATTGCCCCGATTTCAATGAAACCTGGCCTGAATGATACTTCGGTGATCCTCTTCTAAAGTTGTTCAAAACATTTGGACTAACCCTCAAATATGGGCGTGACAGGGGGGGGGGGGCTTATTTTCACTATGAAATCTTTAAAATTATTTTTAACTACTATGAAATGTGCGTTAGGCCCAGCAGGACATAATGTTCACAAAAAATGATGTCATTTTCACATGTTATATACTATAGTATTATCTCATTGTTAAAAATCCATCAAGACATATCTATCTTATAGAAAAAACACTTTTCCTATTTAGAATCAATACTAATTCATATTTTGAAAAATGGCTATCCGTATAAGGTGTAACTTACACTTTCTGTCAATCTCTTGGCCTCTCACAATTTCCTTGTAAAGTTCCATATTTGAAATTCTCATTGGTAGATATTTGAAAGTCAGTGGAGCGATACAGGCCCTCTTGGGCCTCTTGTTCTTTGTGTCTGTCTCAAAGTCTGTCTTCATGCCCGTCATAATCTTTTATAATTAATAGCTCTTCCTTCAATCGATATTCAAATTACTTGAGAAAATTGTTATTCGTGATGAGACTTGTCACAACAGTTTCAAGCTTGTATTAACAAGGTCAAGGTCACACTTAGAGGTCAACATTTAGCCAATATTCACAGTTCACTATTTGCGCCATAAATAATACGAACATCTCTATGATTCAACAAATATGTTGTTACAATTCGATCAGATGCAAAAAGGTCAAGGCGATCCTGAAACGTTAAAGGCCAATTTTAGGCAAAAATCACTGTTTTCTGACGGTTTGTCTCATAACTGATACATACATCGATCGATTAACAAACGACTTTATACATTTGCATGTCACTATAATCAAAAAGATATTTGGTTGTCACACTTTTTGGCCTGGTTAAGCAGGTCATGGGAAACAACCCTGTCTCCTGAAAATTGGCTATGAAAAAGATAATCGAGTCAAAAACCGAACTACATGTGTACTATGTAGATTTTTTGTGCTCATGCGCGCCAAAAAATATGTCTAGTATACGTCATCAACTTTTGTTAGATACGAGGTGCTTTGTGTGTTCAACGCAGTGCTTGCATATCACTACGCTGTGTCAAAATCAAAGTACTGATAGTACTGAAGGCGAGGGAACTGAATAGACGAAACAACATTCCTAATATTATATACCTTTCTGCTACAAATTTTACTAATTTGGCCACACATTGTATGTAATCTGCAACCCTTTTACAAATTGGACCTGTCTAAACATGTGTTGTCTTGTAATGGATTAATCTAAATTAGAAAAGTTTAAAAGACTTGCCCCATCCATAGACCCTTAAACAGACGACAAAATTTAAGACTGGGCCAACTTGGAACAGGTTTCAGACAATAAATCAACATGATTGTTATTTGATATATATCAAGGGTAGAAATTAAAAAATATGGGGTATGCGTATAAGGTGGACAATATTGGGGGAAAGGGAGAAATTGTCCCTATCAATTTCTTGTGATCCCGCAGTAAAATACAACTTCTTCATGGAATTCAATTCAATGTGAAAGAAAGAGCCGACGAGCTTGTGCCCCTAGAAAAACAGGATTACCACGATAGTTAGACGGAATGATCGAATGGATAAATTTACTGAACTAATCAACTTACTAAAAACGCGAGTTGCGCCTGTCTGCAAAGCGGTATCGGGCGTAGTAATCTATTCCTTGGCAATTAGTTGTTTTGGCGGACTCAGCGCTATATAGTGAGCATACCGTTCGACATTTTTCCGTTGAAATGAGTTCGGAATGTGTCTAACGATCTCTATAGGTAAATGGAACCCTTGGTTTCCCTCGCCTAAAAAGCCTTGCTTAAAAGATAAAAAAAATGGGGTGCGTACCTTTAAATGTCGCCTTGCCTCTTTATAAACCAGGCCTTCAGCGTTTTATGCGCTTTGATTTAACCTCCTTGATACATGGAATATAACAAAATTATTTGTTGTAATGTAGCTAAGTAGGTAAGAGGCTATCACCTCTTATCTAAGCATAATGATTCACGGTGAAAAACAAGAATATTGTTATTCAAATATTTCGAGCCTTTTCGAAAAGCTGGTGGAAATAACCGACGTATAGCGGAAATCAGCAGCGATGAAATGGTCTAACCGGCGTATTTTTGTGCTTCTGTGGATAACTTGGATTACGACAGGTTTGTAAGAGTTACGCGCTACTCTGTAAATTGTATCTTAGGGCCTGTTTTACTTAACATCCTACGATTATTGTTTGCGTAAGTCAAAAATCAAAGTTGCTTCTGCAGTAGTAACGTAATATAGAATTATGTCATGCATCATCTCATTGGAATCGTCTTCTAAAGAGGATTCCAATGAGATATTGCAAGGTAGAACTTAACAATGAATGAAATCACCGGGTACAATTTGTGATTTTGACTTACGATCAGTTTTTTCGTAAGAAGTTTAGTAAAACGATTCCTTGGTCTTTTACCTGCATTTTTTTATTTCCGCTACAATAAGTAAATCAAAATAAAATTTCAAGCTTTTTAGAACCGTAAAGTCCTGTGTTAAGAAACTCATTTTGTTCTAGAGATGAGTCGGCGTCTTGAGCAGAAGGTCCTGAGTTCGTTTCCTGAAAGCGACTATCGATCTTGGTTCTTTAATTAGCCCACACTTTTTGAGTGAGTTTCTTGTGAATTTTCGAGGAAGAGGGAGAAACGAGAAGGGTAATTCAAAGTTATAAGAACTCATTTCTAAGGCGATGAAAGATTTAGAAGCAAGTTTAAATCAATTCTTTAAAAAACACTCTAGAGCAATAGTCAAACGAGGGACAGATTCCAAAGCGTTTTGTCATCATTTTCATCTTGGACGTAAGATTTATGTTATGCAGCTTAAAAATGTTTTCTGTAAAAATTTCTTATTTGTTTTAGTTGAAAGTTCTGAGCTACTTCTATGTTTTCAATCGGAAATTTTCGGTGAAATAATCGTTGGCTGTAAAGGCTCGTGTGTGACGATAACAGGAGCAAGTACGTATATATTCCGCATTCAAACGAAGATATATGTTAACATATATTACATATTAAGGCCCGGTCCCACTGCCAATCGGACACAAAACGTATGCTAAACGGACACAGCGGAAGAGTGAAATTTCAATCCGTTCTCATACGTTTGATAAAAACCGATAAATGTGGCAAAAAATGCGGAAACAGAACGGAAAATATCGGACGCCTAAAGGATGTAGCCGGGATGTTGAGTGGATGTTCATAGGAAGCCCTGTGGATAAGAGCGAATGAAAGCACAGAAGAGGTTACCGGGTATAATTGTGACGTATTCGAAAAGCGGAAAGAGCTGGTACACTCGGCGTATACTGAATGTATAGAGCGCGGATCATTAAATTTTACGTGATGCATACGCTTACATACTTAACTATCCGTGTTACTTCCCTAGTATATACTTTACGTATACCTAATTATTCCGCTCTCTGTTCGTTTTCATCAAAGTCGGATTAGAGTTGCGAGGATGCCTTACAGATGGATTGAGGATACAGCGGAAATATAACGAATGTTATCGGATACGTAATGTTTCGCATTCACATCGAACATATTGGAGAGTTTATCCGCTCTACAAGTTTTGTGCAGATCAAAACTTTCTGCGCGGATGAAATCATAATCGACGGACGCTCAACGGACAGAGCGTATGCAAAGCGTATGTATGACGTCGTCCATAAAACATGAGGTATACACGCACACGTGGGTGATCAAATGTTATTTTTGTCTATAACTGTTTAGACATAATTGACCCTTGATCACTTACCAAAACGTGAAGATCTGTAGCTCTTTTGTAAATTAATTTCCCGAAACAACAGCCATTTTCAACGGCGTGTCTTATGGAGCCTACGTTTTGACGACCGATATCATTATGACGTTGCTCGAACATTCGTTTAAGGATGATCACGTTAGTTTATTTCAGCGAATCGGTAAATGGCTCTTTCTAGATATATGAAAGACCAATCGTTGATTGAAATGCAGATTATTCAGTTATTGTTTAAAATTCTACTAACTGAAAAAGATAGTATATAGAATTTTAAAAGGTAAAACTTGCATGCCTTATGCAAGGTTTTTGTGTGAAAAGATTAATTTATTCCATTTATCTTATGCACAAGACATAAATTAAAATTAATTGTTTGGAAAATTAAGCCAAATAAGATATTTTTCAATCTTTATTCGTTCAATAATTGACTTTATGGTGCATTTGGAGACAATGCTGGAAAATAATTCTGTAATCTGTCATAAGGTTCATTTAAGGAGTTTTTGAACCAATTTTAATGCTGCTTTATTTACAAAAAGACAGTTTGCCCAGCTAAACAATATATCAAATAGAAGCTGTAGATAAGCACAAGCAGTTGCACAACATTAGATGCCCCATCTCATAGCAGATTAGCCAAACCATTATGGAAAAGGAATATTTTGTTTAAAACCAACAACTCCAATTTGAGATACATCTCAGAAAATATTTAAAAATATTATGGTGTGATGTTGCATCATACCTGGATAGTACTTCAAACTGAATTTTTTAAGATGTGAGCCAATTTTATCAAACACTCATGCACTAGCTTGTTCTGTACAAATGACCATTTCAACAATGATTTGGCTATTCTGCTATAGCTATGGCAGTCTTATGTTGCTTACCTGCTTGTCGACATAAATATCTTCATTTTGACATATAATATAACAGACCATATTGCTTTTTCTTGGCAAATCAAGTGCCCTTAAAATTGGGTCTCGAACACTTTACATGAACCTTAAACAGTCTTCATTTTTTTTTCTGTAGTTGATCCCGAAATGTACATAATACAATGGTAATGCTTTGGGAACCGGGTAGGAATGTTACCCCATCTGATACCTGGGTACTCGTCCAAGCGCTATTGAGTGATTTAGGACCATCCTAGCCCTCTTGTTTCTTCTTCTGATTATTTTATTCTATTTTATTTTATTTCAGCTCAAACTTTTAGACTCTGTTCAGATTGTTACATTCCAAACGGAACGCGTAGATGTGGACGTTTTCAAATGACATACTGCAACACGAATCTCTGTAACTGAGGTGTTTATAACACGAGATCTGATTGGATAAACAAATCACGGCTTTTATCATTGAATTCTTGGGACAAGGTGAACCCTACTCCTATTTATGAGAGGAACATTTGCAACATTCCTCTCAATTAAAAATCACCAATAAATACTTGAACTTTTGACCAGACTAAAGTTCTACCTTAGTTTGTGATTTGTTTTTTCTTGAGTCAGGTTTTTCAAAATATTTTTTTTCAGTCTTTTTTCTGCAGTTGGCCCACTTGCAATGGATTACTGGTATTACAGTACTACCATTACATCCTTTCCTAGCTTCCAGTTTCCCTCCCAATTTGGCATTGTATGTATATTCACCCATTGGTGGGAGACAAGTGTGGGAAAGGAATATGTGCCACCATCATGGATCAAACAATTGAAGTTTCGGAGTCTGTTACCTTCACTTATTGTAACTATCATTTTGTATGATAACAATGTAACTGCCTATATATTTATATGCAGTTACAATCATTTCACGCTCAGCCTTCAATGTGATAGAGAGTAACTGTCAAGGGATCAATGCAACACTATTGTATGTGCCTATATATTTATCAGCACTTACAACAGCGTAGCATCGATTGCATGGAGTTTAACACCACTTTCAACATTTTTTCAGTTATATAGCGGCGGAGCACCTAACAATGGATTCTTGGTATTTCACACACCATTTCTACCATCACATCCTTTCATAGCCTCCAGCTGCTATCTCACATAGGTCTATGATTATCCATCCATTGGTGAGAGACAAACAGTCAGAAAGAATGAGTGCCCCCTTCAGGGATCAAACCCGGGACCCTTAATTGACAGTCCAAAGCGCTAACAACTGTGCTATGACGACGGCTGTCTACCATTGCTTTGCAATGACTCCTCAAACGGTGCTAATCTATTTCAGTATCCACCAGAAATTCAAGAAATCATGGTCTGAGCAAGATTATAGCTAAGGCTTATTAGAGTTTGTCATACCCAAATAAGGCCTTAGATGTTCTTTGGCAATTAGATAAGCAATTAAATAAACACTACTCTATCATTTTTACTTATCATTTATTAAAATTAAAACAAATAACAATATATAAACTATATTTATGTCTACAAATTTATATAAAAAAACATTTGTGACAACAACAATGTATTGTAAGCTTGGCCCAGTATAATAATTTGTGTTTTTCCTTGGTAAGCATTGATAACTCTTGCCCTGCTGAAACCACTGGAATATTTCTACTTTGGCAGGTTGTATAGACAAAGATCAGCCTTCACATATGTGCAGTCTGGTCTTAGGTTGTACAACCTGGTTTTTCTTTCAATTCACTAAAGCTTAGCAAATTCTTTTACAAAATAAAACATCCTCACAATAAGGGCATGAAGTTCTTTCAGCACTTAGATTTTAAAACAATCTAGCCATTTTTTATTCAGCATGGCACGGGTTAAAAAGTTAAAAAAGCTCACAAAAGTAGAGCTCTTTTTGGTACCTACAAATGATGCATATTGTTAGACAGAGGCAAAAAATACCAGACTTCAATTTTAGTACAGTAAAAAGTCCTATGTTCTTATTAAAAAAAAAAACTTCCCCCTTTTTGGTGGCTGAAATTGACCATATTTGATGTGATAAAACAAAACTGGAGCCTCTAATAAATGCCCATACCCACAAAATCAAATTCAACAGAGGTTTTATGCACCTCTTCTCCAATCAAATGTTTATATTTGCGCTGATTATGTTTATTTTTGGCCATTCTTGAACGGTCATAAAAAGTTTCATGGTTCAGCGAGAAACAGTTGTAACTACAAATAGATTTGCAGGCAGTTAAAACTGTTTTGCACTGAGCTGTTGATATTTAGCATGGTCTCTTAAAAGCCCATCCCTTTCTTAAGCAAATGCAATAATTCTTGAATAATCCCAGGGCTCTGTTAGAACTTGTAAGGTACACAAATTTTTGCGAAAAATCGTCAAAATTCTTTAACCTCAACATTTCAATATTCCGCTTAACTTCAAAATATTCAACGGTGTTATTTTACACATGCGATGTAGGTCATGCCATTACCATTTTTAGCCTGGTTTAGCAAACCATAGGAAACAACCCAGTATCCTGGAAATTGCCTAGGAAAAAGAAAATCGAGTCACAACCCGATCAACGGGTGTACTACTTAGCTTTTTTGTGCTCATGCGCGCGCAAAAAAACGGGTCTAGTATACGTCATCAACTTTTGTGCGACACGAAGTGCTTTGTGTGTTCAACGCAGTGCTTGCATATCACTACGCTGTGCTAAAATCAAAGTACTGATAGTACTGAAGGCGAGGAAACTGAATATACGAAACAACGCACGAGGTCAATTTTCTGGTATATAACCTTGATTATTCACCTTGTCCTTATCATGTTTACCACTAATTTTCATCTTGGCGGAGGGCCTTGCTAATAAGGCAAAGAAGAAAATGCTGCTAACTTACACTTTCTACTTTCTCCCTAATAATATCTACCTTTTTCTGCTACAAATTTTACTAATTTGCCAAAATATTGTATGTAATTTGGACCTGTCTAAAGTTTGTTTACTTGTAGTGAATTAACATTAATTAGAAAAATTTAAAAGACTTGTCCGATACTTTAGACTGGACCAACTTGGAACAGGTTGCAGACAATCAACAATCAACATGAGTGCAATTTTATATATATATCTAGGGTAAAAATTGAAAAATAATGGGGTATGAGTATAGGGGGACCATAATGTTGGAAGGGGAGAAACTGACCCGGTCAATTTCTTGTTTTCCCACAATAAAAAACAACTTCTTTGTGAATTCAATTTAATGTAAAAAAAGAGCCGACGAACTTGTGCTCCTAGAAAAACAGCATTACTACGAATGTTAGACGGAATGATCGAATTCATAAATTGACTGACTAATAGCAAACCAATCAACCCAACTTGAATTATAAAAGCGTAGTGATCTATTCCTTGGGAATTAGTTGTTTTGGCGGACTCGGCGCTATATAGTGAGCATACTGTTCGACATTCCCTTGAAGTAAGTTCGAAATGTGGCTTACGATCCCTATTGGTAAATGAAACCCTTGGTTTCCCTCGCCTAAAACGCCTTGCTATTAAGATTAAAAAATTGGAGTGCATGCCTTCAAATGTCACCTTGCCTCTTTATAAGCCAGACCTTCAGCGCCTTTAGCGCTTTAATTACACAGGTGGAGTTAACATTGTGCCCAGATAAATTTCAGAGACATTTACACGGTCTGGTCGGTCTATATATTTCCAAATATGAGCGACGCCCCCCCCCCGAAACGGTATGTTGTTACGAGGATAGTGTAAGAATACATGAGGAAACTGCTCCTCGGATCCAAACTAATGCGTATTTTATAATCACCAGGGGATGTAGTCTCTATCAGACTTATGAAAAGTCCGTTTCAGGAAATGTCTCCCTTGAAACTACAATCACATTATCGCTTAATATCTTTACCCTTTTGATTTAAATATATTCATTGTTTTCATATGCACTTTGTTAAGTTGATTGTCGGAAAGAAAAACTGTATATAATTTGTTTAATTTGTTATAGGTATTAACTTCGCAAAGATTTTTTTCTTTACTTCGACTTGAATAACCCACAATATTTCAACTTGGTTCTTGTAGATTGAATAGAAAGCCTTTTCCGTTGTCTTCCGAAGTCTTCATTTTTGTCACAAGTTATTGCCGAGCCTCATTCGCGCGACAAAGAACTGAAGTTAATCCGAGGCAACAGCAGATACCATTTTACTAAAGGACTTTTGAATCAAATCGATGTGTTATGTCATCTTGTCTAATATTCAGATCAGCATGGCGACTATATATCAGCCTTAGTAAATCGCGCAGGTTGTCAACCCTTAAGTAACGATAAAAAGTGTAGGCCTAACAGATGAATTGTTATGTCAAATATGACTTGGTGTGGTTGTTGAAGAGCACGTCAAGTTTGCCAAATTGTGTTTGTATAGCCAAAACAACGCCCCAAGGCTTATGACTCGAGCAACGTTTACATTAAACATTAAGCATAAAATCGTGCGGCGCCCGTGCGGTGACATACGGTGCCCGTGCGATCATCGCACGATCTTACGGGCACCGCAGACACCTGCGATCTCGTTTAAAAAATGTTATACACATCTTTATAAATCGCAAGCCCGTAGCCTTGTGCGGACACCGCACGGTCGCCGCACGGACATCGTACGGGAGCATTACGATGATCGCGCGGAAATCATACGATATCTTAACTTTCAAACATCCAAAATAAAACCCGTAGAATCGTGCGATGACTGCACGACATCCTGTCGATATCCGTACGGATCTCCGCACGGGAATCTCACGATTACCTTGCGATATCGCACGGGATCCGTACGGTCTCATTAGGGTATGTTCCCCCTCAAATATTTTCAAAATCGCACGTTCACCGTGCGGCATAGTGAACACATACGCCGTAGACCGTAGCTGTCTGCGATGTCCAAAAAATCGTAAGAAAAATCGCAGGCTGCGATATCGTACGGCGACCGTGGCAAATGTAAACTAGGCTTCATAGTTTAAATTATTTTATGGGGCCCTTACGGCACTCATAAACTCATCGTAGCTCCAAAAATTTGCGGTGCTCGTGCGGTTAATAAGATGTCCGTGAGATCATTGTCCGATTTTAAGGGTAACGTAGACCTTTGAATTATGTAAAACAAAGTTAAGCATATTTTGTTTAAAAATCTCAATGCCGCACGATTACCATTGCCCGTAAACACGTCGGTACCGCAAGGTAACAGCACGGACAGCGCACGTGCGTTTTGTTGTTGTTGTTGTTATTTTATGTCAATTCTGCATTATCTTCGAAAGTAAAATTTAATTCTATCGCATAATCCTATCAACGATACACAAGTTGTTAATCATCGGACATTTCCATCGAAGACTTGCAGCAATTTGCAAATTCACGGTCGGGCGATTTTTCATTTTTCTGTTTCGGGGAATTTAATCTGAACAAAATAGCAAATTGTCACAAGATATTCTGCGTTATTGTTCACCTGACGGGGCGTGGCTTAGTCGTAATGTAATTTGACGAGTTTACTTTTCAATATTTTGGTTCGTTTAAAAGTAAGTTGGCAATTATCGTTAACGGGTGCAAATAGCTTTATCCTAAAACCAAAAGAAATTGCGTGCTTAGAGAAAGTGAACACATTTCATCGTTGTGTTATTACTTATCTAAAATGACCTGGCACTCATTAACTTCCGTCAGTGCTCGAGTATATCCGCAGCGTAAAATTTTGTTTTACCGATTTATTCATACTATCTCACATACACCAAACAAGTTGCTATAGTACATTGGTTACAGACGCCTTCCCGTAACGCATTAACTTGTCGGTTCAAGTTCGATTCCCGGCTGGATACATATTTTAAACCTTGCGATTATTATCGATGAATATTTTGGATTTTTTCGTTTATTTCTCACATTAACCCTTTTAGTTATTCCTTTGTTATTCGTTTTTTTTGTCAGTTGCAATTATTATTTATTTTTTTCATACAATTCAATTTTGGTTGTTGCACCAACCGAGGCTATTGTATTCTGATCGCCCGAAAAAAAGAGTTTCATACCCAAATGAAAATAACATTTAGTATCTAGTAAGCTTGGACTAAAAATTAGTCGCATTAGAAATCTCATTTGCTTCATGATATTCAAATATGAGATAGGAATCAGTTTTTTAGATTAATAATGTAATCTCGCTTGAAACAGGAATTTGATTAACGGAATCAAACAGAGTAAAGGCTTCTGTTTTCATATCCGTCATAAATTGTAAAATGAACAAGAAAATAATTATTCTTCATCCCTTAGATATAGATACTTTTTAAAAGTATCAACTATTCAGTTTCGTTTGCGGTGTATTTTGAAGTACAACACGAGATACATAATTGTTATCATTTACAGTGATGAATAGACAGCACTTTGCAATTATCAAATCTTAAATAAAAGTCTGACTGTCAGAATACAAATAACCTAATGCAACACTTTTGTCTCAGAATCGGTAAAACAGTGTTACCGTAAAAAAATGGAATTATAATTGATCATTAACCGGGTTGAACTCATGGCAATTCGGTAGTATCCGGACAACAGCCATACCACCTGCGCTAAATTTCCGTTTGCATATAGGTTAAGATACATTTTATTGGATCTAAACTTCGCGGACTTAAGTCTAACATATTATCCGACTATCAATAGGGGTCAAAAGGAATATTTAATGAGTGCCAGGTCATTGTAGATCAATAATACCAAAGCCTCGTAAATTCAGCTTCGGCAAGCTGTGACATGTGACATTCTCGGAAATCCACATTCCAATACACTGGACAACCGTGACTGTGATAAATTTCTCATAAATCCCGATTTTTCTTTCCTTTTTTCTGTTCAAATGTTCCTTTTCTGACATTAAAAGTATTCTTGTCATTGTTCATCCCGGATGGGCCAAATTTTCATGATCCTACGTTTGTTTTTTTCAGATGAACTTTGCTCTTTCAGAAGGTTTTATCATTTTGACTAACACACTGAACAAGTTTCATCATAAATGCGCTGAATGTATGGCCCTTAAAATGTAAACAAAGAAAGTGTCAACAAGTATCCTTTTTCTGGTATTTTCATATGGAATATTTCAAATTTTAATTCATACGGTGAATCTTTATGACCTGACAAACATTACTATCCAATATTCATGAATTGTCGCCCCTTTGATATAAATGCGATAGAGAGTTGATGACGAACGACGTACGAGGGATATCTAATGATCACACAGCTCACCATAAGCCCGATTTGCCCTTACGAGCTCAAAGTATGAGGGGGGTGAAACTGCAGACATAGGTAGGCATCATTACGGGAGAACTGCTTTTTATGGCTAAAGCATTCATTGATTTAGTGGTTAAGCTGCCAGAGACAGTGTGCAGTCATTTGAACTTTCAGACTTCATCAAAACTAAAGCCAGCAAAGCTGACGCCTTGCTAGCTAAAACTGAAAGACGGTTTTCTATCATTATATCTTATTTTTGAAATTCAGATCAATTATGGTGGTAGACTTATATATTTTCTCGGGGAAAATAAATTTTACAATGAAGTAAGGTAATTCTTTTTTTATTACAGATTTGAGAAGAAGCGGTCGAATCTCCCGATCTTGCATACAAAGAGTCCGCAACTGAACATAGCTAAAAAATAAATGGCGCAGAAATAAAAAGATAGTGGTCCAATATTATGATGAAAAAAAAGTTGAATTGGACTTTTTTCAAGAGGAAAATCGTTGGAGTGGTCTTATGATCATCGTACGATTTTATATAAGGTGGCCGTACATGGTTTTTAAACAATAAATAAGGGAATATCGCGGACCGTCTTACCTCGTGAATAATCGTTTAATTGATTTTTCGCATCTGGACATGAACAAGGGCGTCAAAGGCGTAACTACTTTTAGGCACATTACGCAAGTGCGTTTAGAAATAAATTCTCTTTAAAAAAATAACGTTGATGAATGATCATGACATCGTAACTACAGCTTATTCAAACTGTTGTTACGATTTTTCGATTATTCAATAACGTTCAAATTATAGAAAAGGGATGGGACGAAGGACATTCACCTTTTGCCACAGTCTACATATCGCCCTCATCCTAAAAATTCTATGTAGGTCGTCTTCTGAGTGCGTATAAATTTCAAAATCTTAGTAAAGCCTGTCATGCATGTCATAAAACGTCAGCTTCCGCGTAAATAGTTGGACCCCACAATGCACAATATAAACAAAAGGATCCGCTCCAGTCATGAATTACTCACTAGCAAAAAATGATACATGTGTGTACTCCCTTTATCACGCTGTTTTATATAAGAGCAATTCTCTGTAACCATCAATCAAAGTTTGGCATGCATGGTCTCAGATTTGTCAAAAACTTTTCCTGGCGACCCTTTGTGGTGAAATTGAATAATCAAAAATGAAAGAAGACCCTATATTCTTAAATTTACAGTTACATGTATCCTGGAAACCTGAAAATTTTCCCGGTAAAGAGCTCCTTAAGACCCTTCAAAATTGAAGACTTCTATGTACCCTTCTGATTTCCTAATGAATGATACATGTTTTTTTATATCATTTTTTCTAGTGATACTATAAAGTGTCAAAACATTTTCTTAATTTCACGAATACTCAAAAAGGAATTCCTTACCAACGAAGGTCAAGGTCACAAATTGTAAGGTCAATTACCTTTCATCAGGACGAAATTCGACCACATTGTGGAAGGGCTTTGTATGCGTTTGCAGCAAAGTTGAAGGTGGGGAATTTATTTTTTCAATAGAGGACACCTCATATTAAAATCTTAATCAAAAACTTTTTGAGAACTTTTAGTTCACTAGTTCCTTTAGTTACCAATCAGGTGCCTTAAATCAAAAAAGCTTTTTTATCAAAATAGTAATTTTATCAAGAAATTCACTTCTTTTGTCTCTCTTTTTGCGGGCCGTTACTCACATTTTACTGCATAAAAACCTAGTGATTTACAGGACCAACACAATTTTGCATCCAGAAATACAACATTGAAAATGGCAAAGTTCGTAAAATAACTAACATTGCCATTTCTAATGCTGCATTTCTTCTGTGTTCCTTTGTTTTTAAATAAAGTTCATATTTCTGAGAATGATTGACCTGTATGTGTATGGATAAAATGGTATACATAACGAATTAATGATTAATGTAAATTAGTAGGTTTTACATACAGCAAAAATAAGTAAGGAATCTGCAAAAGTGAGACAAAAGTAGTGCATTTCATGATCAAATCAATACTTACATAACAATATCTTTAAAGAAATTTTGGTAAATTTCACTTTGTAATCAATGTAAATGACAATAGTACAGAGCTTTCCTCAGCAAATGTGTGTTATCCATTGGCTTATTTCTGATATCATTTAAAAAACGAATAGCGGTTTATTGCTCTGTTCGTTTTTGGCTCCATTGGCCGAAGGCCAGTGAGCAAGTCGTGCGTCCATCCGTGCGTTAACTTTTCTTACAACATCTTCTCCTCCTGAAACGATGGGTGGAACCATTGGCCCGATTTCAATTAAACCTGGCATGAATGATCCCTGTGTGATCCTCTTCTAAATTTGTTCAAGAAATTTGGGCTATCCCTCAAATAAAGGCGTGACAGAAGGGGGGGGGGTTAAAGTTCCATATCCGAGTTTCTCATTGATAGATATTTGAAAGCCATTGGAGCGATACAGGCCCTTTTGGGCTTCTTGTTCTTTATGTCTGTCTCAAAGCCTGTCTTCATACCGGTCATAATCTTTTATGTATATACTTAATAGCTTGGTCAATCTTCAATCGATATTCAAATACATTGACAGAATTGTTATTTATGATGAGACTTGTCACAACAAATTTCAAGCTTGTATTAACAAGGTCAATGTCACACTAAGAGGTCAACATTTAGCCAATATTCACAGTTCACTGTTTGTGTCATAAATAATACAAACATCTCTATGATTCAAGAAATAAATTGTTACGTTACTATTTGGTTTGATGCAAAAAAGGTCAAGGTCATCCTAAAACGTTAAAGGCCAATTTTAGGAAAAAATCACTGTTTTCTGACTGTTTGTCTCATAACTGATACAAACATCGATAAATAAACAAACGACTTTATACATTTGTATGTCACTATAATCCAAAAGACATTTGGTTGTCACAGTTTTTTTTCACCTTCTTGATTCATGGAATATAAAAAAAAAACATAACAAAATAATTTGTTGTAATGTAGCTAAGTAGGTAAGAGGCTATCACCTCTTATCTATACATAATGATTCACGGTGAAAAAAATTAAAATTGTTATTCAAATACTCGTAGTTCGAGCCTTTTCGAAAAGCTGGTGGAAATAACCGACGTATAGCGGAAACCAGCAGCGATGAAATGGTCAAACCGTCGTATTTTTGTGCTGTTGATAACTTTGATTACAACTGGTTTGTAAAAGTTACGTGCCACTCTGTTAATTGTATCTTGGTCTTTAACCTGCATAATTCTTTTTATTTCCGCTACAATTAGTAAATCAAAGTGAAACTACAAGTGTTTAAGAACCGCAAAGCCCTGTGTTGAGGATCTCATTTCATTCTTGAGATAGAGCGTGGACCTCTTGAGCAGAAGGTCCTGAGTTCGTTTCCCGAAAGCGGCTATCGATCTTGGTTCTTTCATTAGCCCACACTTTTTGAGTGAGTTCTTGTGAATTTTCGAGGAAGAGGGAGAAACGAGAAAGGTAATTCAAAGTTGTAAGAACTCATTCCCCAAGCGATATAAGATTTATAAGCAAGTTTAAATCAATTCTTTAAAAAACGCTCTAGAGCAATAGTCAAACGAGGGACAGATTCCAAAGCGTTTTGTCACCATTTTCATCTTGGACGTAAGATTTATGTTATGCAGCTTAAAAAATGTTTTCTGTAAAAATTTCTTATTTGTTTTAGTTGAAAGTTCTGAGCTACTTCTATGTTTTCAATCGGAAATTTTCGGTGAAATAATCGTTGGCTGTAAAGGCTCGTGTGTGACGATAACAGGAGCAAGTACGTATATATTCCGCATTCAAACGATGATATATGTTAACATATATTACATATTAAGGCCCGGTCCCACTGCCAATCGGACACAAAACGTATGCTAAACGGACACAGCGGAAGAGTGAAATTTCAATCCGTTCTCATACGTTTGATAAAAACCGATAAATGTGGCAAAAAATGCGGAAACAGAACGGAAAATATCGGACGCCTAAAGGATGTAGCCGGGATGTTGAGTGGATGTTCATAGGAAGCCCTGTGGATAAGAGCGAATGAAAGCACAGAAGAGGTTACCGGGTATAATTGTGACGTATTCGAAAAGCGGAAAGAGCGGGTACACTCAGCGTATACTGAATGTATAGGGCGCGGATCATTAAATTTTACGTGATGCATACGCTTACATACTTAACTATCCGTGTTACTTCCCTAGTATATACTTTACGTATACCTAATTATTCCGCTCTCTGTTCGTTTCCATCAAAGTCGGATTAGAGTTGCGAGGATGCCTTACAGATGGATTGAGGATACAGCGGAAATATAACGAATGTTATCGGATACGTAATGTTTCGCATTCACATCGAACATATTGGAGAGTTTATCCGCTCTACAAGTTTTGTGCAGATCAAAACTTTCTGCGCGGATGAAATCATAATCGACGGACGCTCAACGGACAGAGCGTATGCAAAGCGTATGTATGACGTCGTCCGTAAAACATGAGGTATACACGCACACGTGGGTGATCAAATGTTAATTTTGTCTATACCTGTCTACCAAAACGTGTAGATCTGTAACTCTATTGTAAATTAATTTCCCGAAACAACAGTCATTTTCAACGGCTTGTCTTATTGAGCCTACGTTTTGACGACCGATGTCATTATGACGTTGCTCTTACATTCGTTTAAGGACATTCATGACAGTTTATGTCAACGAATCGGGAAATGGCCCTTTCTAGATATTTGAAAGACCAATCGTTGATTGAAATGCAGATTATTCAGTTATTGTTTAAAATTCTACAAATTGAAAAAGTTAGTATATAGAATTTTAAAAGGTAAAACTTGCATGCCTTATGCAAGGTTTTTGTGTGAAAAGATTAATTTATTCCATTTATCTTATGCACAAGACATAGATTAAAATTATTTTTTTGGAAAATTAAGCCAAATAAGATATTTTTCAGTCTTTATTCGTTCAATAATTGACTTTATGGTGCATCTGGAGACAATGCTGGAAAATAATTCTGTAATCTGTCATAAGGTTCATTTAAGGAGTTTTTGAACCAATTTTAATGCTGCTTTATTTACAAAAAGACATTTTGCCCAGCTAAACAATATATCAAATAGAAGCTGTAGATAAGCACAAGCAGTTGCACAACATTAGATGCCCCATCTCATAGCAGATTAGCCAAACCATAATGGAAAAGGAATATTTTGTTTAAAACCAACAACTGCAACTTGAGATACATCTCAGAAAATATTTAACAAGAGGGCCGTTGGCCCTGGGTCGCTCACCTGAGAAAAAAGCTTCTTTATCTAGGTATGTCCTTGCAACCAAAGAAAAAGAGATTTTCACTTATTCAATCAGATAACATTTGAAATAATCCCCCCCCCCCCTCTGCTCCTCACCTGGTCATTATTTATTTAAGCTTTTTTCATAAAAGGTCTGTGATCAGCTTATCAATGCCAGATATACAGGCTGAGTCTGAGACTTTTAAAGTTTTCTTTAATGAGTTGATCAATCCATGTCAAATATAAAGGCTGTAGGGATTCAAAATTCTCAACAAAGCACTCCCCCTCCCCCAAGATGCTCTGCACCTGGTGAATCTACAGTCATGATTTTAGCTAATTCAATTGATGTCCATATGCTGATCATTCATATCAATTTTCAATTCTGTAGGACTCCTGGTTCATTAGAAGTTTAAAGATTTCAAAAATGATCCAAAGTACTACCCCCTCCCCAAGACACTCAGCACATGGTGACCCTACAGTCATGATTTTAGCTATTTTTATTAATGTCAATATATTGATCACCCATTACAATTTTCAAGTCTGTAGGGTTCCTGATCCAGGAGAAGAATAAGGTTAAAGATTTCAAAATTGATCAAAAGTACTACCCCCTCCCCCCTAATGCTCCGCATCTGGTGGCCCTACATTAATGCTTTTAGCTCTTATATTTAAGATCCATATGCTTATCATCCATGCCAATTTTCAAGTCTGTAGGGCTCCTGGTTATTTTAGAAGATGAAGGTTAAAGTTACAAAATTTTCACAAAAGAACTACCCCCTCCCCCCTTGTGCTCCGCACCTGTTGGCATTACAGTCATGATTTTAGCTATTTTTATTAAGGTCTATGAGCTGATCCTCCATGCCAATTTTCAAGTCTGTAGAGCTTGTGGTTCAGAAGAAGATGAAGGTTAAAGATTACAAAATTTTCACAAAAGTACTACCCTCTCCCCCATGGTGCTCCACACCTGGCAGCCCAACAGATATGGTTTTAGCTATTTTTATTCAGGTCTATGAGCTGATCATCCATGCCAATTTTCAAGTCTGTAGGGCTCCTGGTTCCGAAGAAGAAGCAGCTTGAAGATTACAAAATTTACCCAAAGTACTACCCCCTCCCCCCTGGTGCTCCGCACCTGGTGAATCTACAGTCATGATTTTAGCTATTTTTATTCAGGTCTATGAGCTGATCATCCATGCCAATTTTCAAATCTGTCAGGCTCCTGATTCATCAGAAGAAGAAGGTTAAAGATTACAAAATTTTCACAAAAGTACTATCCTCTCCCCCCTGGTGCTCCACACCTGGCAGCCCAACAGATATGGTTTTAGCTATTTTTATTAAGGTCTATGAGCTGATCATCCATGCCAATCTTCAAGTCTGTAGGGCTCCTGGTTCCGAAGAAGAAGCAGCTTGAAGATTACAAAATTTACCCAAAGTACTACCCCCTCCCCCCTGGTGCTCCGCAACTGGTGGCCCAAAAGATATGATTTTAGCTATTTCAATTCAGGTCTATGAACTGATCATCTATGCCAAGTTTTAAGTCTGTAGGACTACTGGTTGAGAAGAAGAAGAATTTTAAAGATTTTCTTAAAATTTCACCTTTTGTTGACATAGCAACCAGAGTTTTTCATGGATTTCAATTCTTTTAGCTATTTTTGAAGGGGACCACCTAAGCAACATTTCTGTAAAATTTGGTGTTAATCGGCCCAGTAGTTTGGGAGGAGATGTCGTTTAAAGAAATTGTTGACGGACGCCGGACGCCGGACGACGACCGACGGACGGACGCCGGATGAAAGGTGATCACAATAGCTCACATGAGCACTTCGTGCTCAGGTGAGCTAAAAATATTATGGTGTGATGTTGCATCATCCCTGGATAGTACTTCAAACTGTATTTTTTAAGATGTGAGCCAATTTTATCAAACACTCATGCACTAGCTTGTTCTGTACAAATGACCATTTCAACAATGTTTTGGCTATTCTGCTATAGCTATGGCAGTCTTATGTTGCTTACCTGCTTGTCGACATAAATAGCTTCATTTTGACATATAATATACCAGACCATATTGCTTTTTCTTGGCAAATCAAGTGCCCTTAAAATTGGGTCTCGAACACTTTACATGAACCTTAAACAGTCTTCAATTTTTTTTCTGTAGTTGATCCCGAAATGTACATAATACAATGGTAATGCTTTGGGAACCGGGTAGGAATGTTACCCCATCTGATACCTGGGTACTCGTCCAAGCGCTATTGAGTGATTTAGGACCATCCTTGCCCTCTTGTTTCTTCTTCTGATTATTTTATGCTATTTTATTTTATTTCAGCTCAAACTTTTAGACTCTGTTCAGATTGTTACATTCCAAACGGAACGCGTAGATGTGGACGTTTTCAAATGACATACTGCAACACGAATCTCTGTAACTGAGGTGTTTATAACACGAGATCTGATTGGATAAACAAATCACGGCTTTTATCATTGAATTCTGGGGACAACGTGAACCCTACTCTGTATTTATGAGAGGAACATTTGCAACATTCCTCTCCATAAAAAACATCAATAAATACTTGAACTTTTGACCAGACTAAAGTTCTACCTTAGTTTGTGATTTTTTTTTCTTGAGTCAGGTTTTTCAAAATATTTTTTTTTTCAGTTTTTTTTCTGCAGTTGGCCAACTTGCAATGGATTACTGGTATTACTATACTACAATTACATCCTTTCCTAGCTTCCAGTTTCTCTCCCAATTTGGCATTGTATGTATATTCACCCATTGGCGGCAGACAAGTGTGGGAAAGGAATTTGTGCCACCATCATGGATCAAACAAATGAACTTCTATGATTGAAGTTTTGGAGTCTGTTACCTTCACTTATTGTAACTATCATTTTGTATGATAACAATGTAACTGCCTATATATTTATATGCAGTTACAATCATTTCACGCTCAGCCTTCAATGTGATAGAGAGTAACTGTTAAGAGATCAATGCAACACTATTGCATGTGCCTATATATTTATCGACAATTACAACAGTGTAGCATCGATTGCATGGAGTTTATCACCACTTTCAACATTTTTTCAGTTATATCGCGGCGGAGCACCTAACAATGGATTCTTGGTATTTCTGACACCATTTCTATCATCACATCCTTTCCTAGCCTCCAGCTGCTATCTCACATAGGTCTACGATTATCCACCCATTGGTGAGAGACAAACAGTCAGAAAGAATGAGTGCCGCCTTCAGGGATCAAACCCAGGACCTCTAGATTGACAGTCCAAAGCGCTAACAACTGTGCTATGACGGCGGCTGTCTACAATAGCGTTGCAATGACAATAGCGTTGCAATGACCCCTCAAACGGTGCTAATCTCTTTCAGTATCCACCAGAAATTCAAGAAATCATGGTCTGAGCAAGATTATAGCTAAGGCTTATTAGAGTTTGTCATACTCAAATAAGGCCCTAGATATTCTTTGGCAATTAAATAAGCAATTAAATAAACGCTACTCTATCATTTTTACTTATCATTTATTAAAATTAAAACAAATAACAATATATAAACTATATTTATGTCTACAAATTTATATAAAAAAACATTTGTGACAACAACAATGTTTTGTAAGTTTGGACCAGTATAATGATTTGTGTTTTTTACTTTGTAAGCATTGATAACCCTTGCCATGCTGAAACCACTGGAATGTTTCTACTTTGGCAGGTTGTATAGACAAAGATCAGCCTTCACATATGTGCAGTCTGGTCTTAGGTTGTACAACCTGGTTTTCCTTTCAATTCAATAAAGCTTAGCAAATTCTTTTACAAAATAAAACATCCTCTTAATAAGGGCATGAAGTTCTTTCAGCACTTTGATTTTAAAACAATCTAGCCAATTTTTTATTCAGCATGGCACAGGTTAAAAAGTTAAAAAGCTCACAAAAGTAGAGCTCATATTGGTACCTACAAATAATGCATATTGTTAGACAGAGGCAAAAAAATACCAGACTTCAATTTTATTAGTACAGTAAAAAGTCCGATGTTCTTATTGAAAAAAACCTTCCCCCTTTTTGGTGGCTGAAATTGACCATATTTGATGTGATAAAACAAAACTGGAGCCTCTAATAAAGGCCAATACCCACAAAATCAAATTTAACAGAGGTTTTATGCACCTCTTCTCCAATCAAATGTTTTTATTTGCGCTGATTGTTTATTTTTGGCCATTCTTGAACCGTCATAATAAGTTTCATGGTTCAGCGAGAAACAGTTGTAACTACCAATAGATTTACAGGCAGTTAAAACTGTTTTGCACTGAGCCATTGATATTTAGCATGGTCTCTTAAAAGCCCATCCCTTTCTTAAGCAAATGCAATAATTCTTGAATTACCCCAGGGCTCTGTTAGAGCTTTTAAGGTAATTCATTTAAGTATAAGCATTTGCCTGTATATAAGGGGATTTAACATCCCTGTAATTTACTCTTGAGCAAATACTGTGGAAAAAGAAGAAATTGCTTGAAACAATAATTCTATTTTGAAATGTCTCTTAAGTTGGCATTTGTTTCAAAGGAAATCTTAAATTCAGCAGAATAAGGGTTAATTAGATTAACTGATCCACTTTTAACCCTTGTCATGCTGAATTAATTTTGGCTAAAAATGTTCATCGAAATCAATGGGTAAAAAGCACTGAAAGTACCTACTGTAGGTCAATTTTTATTTGAAAAAATAAATCTATTAACAATTCTGGTTTGAAAGTGAGAAACAGGTGGTGTAGACTAACATCAGACTGCACATATGTGCAGGCTGATGTTTGTCTATAGCTCCTGACAAAGCAGGAATATTCCAGGTTCAGCATGACAAGGGTTAATGTAATATAAATAGAGGCACTTCAGAAAATGTGATTCAAACAAGAGCATATCATACCTTACTATTGGTAAAACTGACTAATAGAGGCACTTGTGACGATATGTTTCAAACATGAGCTCAGCAAACACTTAACCCTTTCCTATTTTACATAATTTTGGACCTGTCCAAATTCAAAGGTTTTGCAGACAAAAACTAAAAGTGGATTTATTTGAAAAATAACCATTCAGTAGAGTAGAAAATAGTGTGGAAAAAGAAGAAATTGCTTGTCAGAATTTCTTCCTTTTTCACAATGTTTTCTCAATCATAAAATCACAGGCACGTAAAAAGCAGGGATTAAACAGTAAAGGGTTAATATGATCAAGGGCATATCTTTTCCCTTCTTAGGCTGCTCTAAAAGTTTTGGAAGAGAGGTGCACTCTGATCCTAGTCTATAATTCCTTCTTTCAATTTAATCATTTTTGGAAAACTTGAGAATAACTTGAGCATATCTTGAGCATAGGTGATTGTCATGTCCCAGATATTGGCAATTTGCCTCGAAAAATAACTTATATTCAGCATAATTGTGCTTAAAGAGGCACTTGTGATGATATGCTCTTAGTATTGGAGTATTTAGTATACTGTTTAGAAAAGAGGTAGCTTTAGAAGTATTACCCTGATTTCAAATATATCAGCAAAGAGCATACTCCTAATTTTTTCCCTTGAAAAGTGAAACATAAATTTCAACAGCTAAGATTATAAACACAATGAAAATTCAGGGGATTATTTCTTAAATTCATTGAGTTATGCAAAGCAGATTCATACAAAAGTGTGGTTAGATTTCTATTTTTATGCATTGCATGAAATAAAACAAGATGTGTTTGTGAAACACGAATGCCCCCGTAACGGCATTTTTTTTTCAAAGTTTGACCTTGACAGATGACCTTGACCTTGTCACATGACCTTGACTTTGGTACAAGCGGATGCGGAATATTGAGATCTATCATCATGCCAAATATTAGCTTTGTATCGTGAATAGGCTTGAAGATATTGGCAAGGTTAAGTTTTCGGGTTAAGTTTTCGGACGTTTGACCTTGACAGATGACTTTGACCTTGTCACATGACCTTGACTTTGGTACCAGCGGATGCGGATCATTGAGATCTATCATCATGCCAAATATAAGCTTTGTATCTTGAATAGGCTTGAAGATATTGGCAAGGTTAAGTTTTCGGACAGACAGACAGACAGACGGACGCATGGACAGACAGACAGACGGATTGACGGACAGACAGACAGACGGACATGAGTAAAACAATATACCCCCGATCTATCCATGGGGGAGCATAAAAAGGAATAATTTCATTTATTTTGATGACAATGACAATGAATGACAGAAGCAAACATTTTATTATGTCTGAAATTTTTCATGAAACTACTTTGTCAACAAGCAAGCAAAATTGCTGCACACTTAAAAATATTAATATGGGGGTATAAAATCGATCTTTCAGCCAATCAGCCTGCATTCAGGATTAAATGTTCTCAAAATGTTTTACTTATGCGACCTGTCATGCTATAAGAGACCATCTAGAATGTGCAAAAAGTGCAAACCCTAGTCAGTCTGCGCCAACAGCACAGGCTGACTAGGGTTGGCTCTTTTTGCTTTCTACATTTATTCTGAATGTAGAATGACCAATCTTTTTTCCTACAAAAGAAATTCTCAATGCATCTTCTGGATGACCTGTATTGGAACCAATCTCTTTTTTCAAATATTCTTTTAACAGTGTTTCAAGATGGTTCTTTATTATGTGAAGGGTCAAATATGATTACCTAGAGCAATAGCTGAAATACCTCCCTTACACTTCGTTTCAATCAAATAATAATACTTCATCTTCAAACAAGGTGAAAAATTGTAACAAGAAAAACCCATCACACTGCTGGATGTCACAGTATGAAAAACAAAAGGGAAATAACTAAAAAAACTAAACTAGCTAGAGTAATGTTTATTATGCACTGCACTCTGTGTTCATGAGAGGAACATAAATGCCAAGTTTAAAGTCAATTGGACATTATATTCTGGACAAAAAAGTGAATGCTGCTGGACGCCTGAATAATGGACACCAGACACAAAGGGTGATCACATAATATGTCCTGTTTTTGACGAGTGTATAAAAAGAATTGCATATATAGGAATTTAAAAAGGAATTCAAGATTTTATCACATAATTTTAAGGCAAATGTGGATTTTACACAGCTATGACATGTATGATACTGGGCAAAGAGATTTGAGCATAAATGGATGTCCAGTAGTAAATGTCTATAAGAATTACAGGTGCTTGAAGAATTTAAGCAATGGAAATGCACTAATAGATAACATATTTCTTTCAATTAATCAATACTTCCACACCAAATGTTTTTGACAATAGTATTAAAGTATTTTATTGATCACACTTCAAATTAATCATTCAGGATAAATAAAATTGCCAATCCAGGGGATTGGCAATATCATTGATAATGACTTGTACTGGTGATATTGCAAATTATTTCAATGTTATTGCCAATGAACTTCAATATGTATGGGCTGCTTAAAAGCTCTTTCTGTAAATTCATTAGATGGATCAGAGCTAACAAATTTAAACCCTTGCAAACAGGTTTTGGGGAGAAGTTTGACCTTCAAAATCGACCTTGACCTAACAAAAAGTCATTTCAACTAGGTTTAAAAATATGAAGTGGTATAAGGTTGTCAATATCGTTAAAAAAGAAAACTAGAAAGCCATGAATGGCTTGAGTCGCTCCACAGGCTTGAAATTCTTATAAAAGCAAATAAATGTTTTGACTTGATTTTTAGATATTTTGGGTTCTACTGATGTTGAAAATGATTTTCAAAGTTTGAACTTTATAACAGATAGAGAAATGACCTCTGCTCTTAAAAGAAATATTTTTCATCAAATCAAAATGATTTTTGGCTGCATGATAATGGGTCACCAAAAGATCATACCAAAAATTTTTGATTGATATCCATCAGTTACATTCGGAGAAAATGATTTTCATAGTTTCCATAATTTAACTTGTTGAGAAATGACCTCCACCCATATATGCATATTTTTCATCCAATCCAATACAGTGATGAAGGGTCACTCAAGGATTATTCCAGTGAAATTTGGTTGATATCCATCAATTACATTCTGAGAAAATGATTTTCAAAGTTTCCACTATATAACATATAGAGAAATGACCTCCGCCCATAAAATGCATATTTTCCATCCGATCACAATGCTTTTTTGTAAACTGATAAAGGGTCAATCAAGGATCATTCCAATGAAATTTGGTTGATATACATCAGTTTAATTCTGAGAAAATGATTTTCAAAGTTTCCACTATATAACATATAGAGAAATGACCTCCGCCCATAAAATGCATATTTTCCATCCGATCACAATGATTTTTTGTAGACTGATAAAGGGTCACCAAAGGATCATTCATGTAAAATTAAATTGGTATCCATTTATTAGAATCTGAGAAAACTCACTTTTTACCATATTTGGAAATTAGCCACGCCCCTCAAATCCATGTTTTTCATTGGATCAAAATTTCTTGAACAACTTTGAAAGAGGGTCACCCAAGGATCATTCCTGTGAAGTTTGGTTGAAATCCATCCAGTAGTTTCTGAGGAGAAGATTTTTAAAGAAAAGTTTACGACTGCATGCACACACACACGGACGGACGGACGCACGACGGACACAACGCCATGACAATAGCCCCAGTGGCTTTCAGCCAGTGGAGCTAAAAAAGCATTATGCATCAATTTAAATAACAAGGGGACCAAGATTGTCCTATAGGCACACCTGAGTATGCAAGTTACAAGTTTTTAAAGTCTCACACAATGTAATAATGGGATCAAAGGCAATGTTACTGAATGGAAGTTACTGAAATCATTTAGTTGATGACTTTTTAAGATTGTGTATTTTTTTCTATGTAAAATCCTGCTTACCAGAACACAGGGCTAATATTTCAGTTGGTGCAATAATTAGAATAATTATGATTAATGATCTTAGATAAAAATGTCATCCCAAATACAAATTTAAGCCTTTTGGTTTGAGAGAAGAAGATCAAAAGACTTATTTTCAGGACCAAGATTTTTTAAAAAAAAATAGTTACCGCAAAACAAGAAATCAATAATCCCACAACATAGGGCTAATTTTCTATGTTCAGCTACAATTTGAAGTATTTGGTAGACAAGTATTGAGAGGTGCTACACGCCAAATATCAAAGCTATAGGTCTTAAAATTTTGGAGGAGAAGATTTTTAAAGTTTTTGGGCTCAGTTACTTTAGCAACTTTGATTCCAATTCTTTGAAGTATTTTGAAAGCTCTTGACCTAAAGATCACATTTGTGAAGTTTGGTTGAAATCTGAAGTGTAGTTTTTTGGGAGAAGATTTTTCAAAATTGTGGATGGAAGGACAGATGGACAGAAATTGCTTGACCACAATAGCTCACATTGAGCACCTCAGGTGAGCTTAAAATATATACAGTTTTTTTAATGTTTTATTTACATCTACTGTGATTATGTTTAATGCTAGACTAGTATGATTCGAGGCCTTTTTTCTGTGACATGTCTGTTTTTACACCTTAAAGACATTTACCTGATGAATGAATGTTTCCTATGGTACAACAGAGATTGTTCTCTAGGAAATCTGAACTAGAAAGCCTAAAAGGCTTGAGTCGCTCCACAGGCTTGAAATTCTTGTAATAGCAAACCTTAGTTTTGACTAAATGTTTACATATTTTAGGGTTCTACTGATGTTGAAATGATTTTCAAAGTTTCCACTATATAACATATAAAGAAATTACCTCCACCCACAATATATTTCATCCAATCACAATAATTTTTGGCTACATGATAATGGTTCACCCAAGGATCATACCAATGAATTTTAATTGAGGATCATACCAATGAATTTTAATTGATTTCCAACAGTTACATTCTGAGAAAATGATTTTCAAAGTTTCCACTATATAACATATAGAGAAATGACCTCCGCCCATAAATACATGTTTTTCGTATGATCACATTTATTTTTGGTAGACTGATAAAGGGTCACTCAAGAATCATTCCAGTGAAATTTGGTTGATATCCATCAGTTACATTCTGAGAAAATGATGTTCAAAGTTTCCACTATATATCATATAGAGAAATGACCTCCGCCCATAAAATCCATACTTTTCATCAGATCACAATAATTTTTGGTAGACTGATAAAAGGTCACCCAAGGATCATTCATGTGAAATTTGGTTGATATCCATCAGTTACATTCTGAGAAAATGATTTTCAAAGTTTCCACTATATAACATATAGAGAAATGACCTCCGCCCATAAAATCCGTATTTTTCATCCGATCACAATAATTTTTGGTAGACTGATGAAGGGTCACTCAAGGATCATTCCAGTGAAATTTGGTTGATATCTATCAATTACATTCTGAGAAAATGATTTTCAAAGTTTCCACTATATAACATATAGAGAAATGACCTCCGCCCATAAAATGCATATTTTTCATCCCATCACAATAATTTTTGGTAGACTCATAAAGGGTCTCTCAAGGATCATTCATGTAAAATTTAATTAGTATCCATCCATTAGAATCTGAGAAAACTCACTTTTTACCATATATGGAAATAAGCCACGCCCATAAAATCCATGTTTTTCATTGGATCAAAATTTCTTGAACAACTTTGAAAGAGGGTCACCCAAGGATCATTCCTGTGAAGTTTGGTTGAAATTCATCCAGTAGTTTCTGAGAAGAAGATTTTTAAAGAAAAAGTTTACGACCGGACGCACGGACGGACGGACGCACGACGGACACAACGCCATGACAATAGCCCCAGTGGCTTTCAGCCAGTGGAGCTAAAAATTACTTCTAACAAACAGTAGCTTTTGATATAATCAAACAATTAATTGGTGTAAACTAATGAAAAACAAGTGGTTTTGGACAAACATGACAGAATCTGCCAACAGAAAACATGTACATTTATAAGTAACAATCTGGTTGAACAATTAATTACTACAAAGATAAATAAATTTACATGTGAATAACACAATCATATCAATATTAACCCTTGTCATGCTGAATAAATTTTGGCTAAAAATTTTCATCAAAATGAAAGGACAAAAAGCACCGAAAAGCCCTACTGCAGGTCAATTTTTATTTGAAAAACAGAATCTATTGACAGTTCTGGTTATGGAAGTGAGAAACAGGTGGTGTACACTAACATCAGACTGCACATATGTGCTGGCTGATGTTTGTCTGTAGCTCCTGCCAAAGCAGGAATATTCCGGGTTCAGCATGACAAGGGTTAAAGGTCACAATAAAATATAACAATACACAGAAATAATATCAAGGCATTTCATAATAAAAATTATCACATTAATTTATGTAAATATATGTATCTACAAAATATGTTGATGTAAAATTCAGCAAATATGACATGTCATGCCAAAAAGAACCATCTGAAAAGTATGTGAAGGGCTGACCCTTGTCAGAATGCATAGACTGGAAAGCTTGATCTGGGTCAAATGGTTATGTAATGGTTACTTTACCTTTCTAAATAGTATTTTTTGAAATGCTATGAACTACTAGTAGGCTTCTCCTTGATTCAATGTTTTCATTACACAAATGAGCCTGTGTGTGACATTTCAAACAATTTCAAATGTGCGCCAAGCAAAGATTCTAGCCAGCCTGTGCATCTGCACAGTCTGACCAGAATCTTCACTTTGCGCTTTATGGATAGATCAGGGCCCGAGGTTATGAAACTTTTTCTCGGGCTCAGGCTCAATTTTCTCAAATTTTAAATTAAAATCAATTTATGAATACAGAAGATAATATTAATAAGTTTTTATTTATAATAACTTATTAATATCATCTTTTATCTTTAAACATTTCAATGAGTAATGAAACAGAATAGCTTCTTTAATCTCAAACTGAAATTTGAGAAAATTGAGCCTGAGCCTGAGAAAAGTATTATAACCTCGGGCCCAGGTCTCAAAGTATCTTTAGACAGACAGACTATCTTTTAATGTGGCTGTCTAGGCTGCTCAATATTTGCAACTCAGGCAAACGTCAAGTTGTTCGAAATGTCACACACTGGCTCAAATATTTTCACAGAGTGTGTATTTCTGTTTATTTATCGTCGCTACCGTAGCACATGCCCATATCAGCAACACCCTCAGGAGACGGTTTGTTGTTACGGGGAATAGTGCAAGGATACATGACAAAACTACTGCCAAGATCCGGCATGGTTCTTTTACGTGCTCTGTGTAAAGCACCTTCTCACGGGGCCTCGATTTAATGTCTCATCCGAAATACAATTAGTTTTGTTAGTGTGCCAGCCTTCGTTTGAACTCATGCCATCAAACTTTTCACAGAGTACCTAGATAGCCTCTTTTTGACATGATGTGTCACATAAATACCACTTTATCTTATCACTGTAAATATATACCAGGTAAATTTTGCAAAGGTTATTTTTTGCATCTCATGGGCAGAAAGAAATATTGGTGGCTTCTTATTTTAGAAAAAGATCAACATTTTGAGGCAATACAGCATTTTTTCTTTAACATTGATTTTTTTTAATATAAAAATAAAAAACATTAGTAATTTTCTTAATTTTGCATATTCAATCAGTCGCTAAAAGTAGCAAAAATATAACTCTCACAGATAAAACTTGATATACAGTAATTGAATGATAATGTGACAATTCATCATTGAGCTACATTTACTTTTAATGTTTTTCATTTATAAATCTTTTTTTCATTCTCAACTGAGAATTTACTGAAATTTTGAATTGAAATAAATGTTTTGACATAAAAGATAATTTCAATAAGTTGTTATTTACATCAACTTATTAGTAATATATGTTATGTCAATACATGTACATGTATATAAGAATAATGGTTTTAATCTCAATTTGAGGAAATTCTCAGTTGTGAATGAAAAAAGTTTTATAATCTTGGGCCTTGGTACCTGCTTCATGGGCACAAAAAGTTGTTTAATTATCAAAGAACTGCTGAAATTAATTGTAGGGCTATTTGAGCTTCAACTTATATGAGAGTAAATAACCTCATATTCCTGACTATTCAGATCAAACATGTGGTGCGAACTTGAGGTGAGATTGCATACATGTGCATGCTTATCTTTATAGAATCCTCATGCAAAAATACAAATCTTCTGGTTAAAGTATGATAAGGATTAAAAAGGACACTGTTGATTCTCTTGCATAATCTCAACAAGCTGTAGTTAAGAATTTTAGGTGAAAACCGACAAAAGGTTTGTATCTGATGCATTCACTTTACAAACAGGACCATAACAATGAATCTCAAGTGGTTGTCTTATGACCCCCTATATGACCTGAGCCCAAGGTTATAAAACTTTTCTCAGGCTCACCTGAGAATTATCTCAAATTTTAAGTTTAAATAAATGTATGAAAATAAAAGATAATATTAATAAGTTGTAACTTATAACAATTTATCAATATCATCGTTTATGTTAATAAATTGAATGAGTAATGAAACAGAATTAGGGCTTTTATCTCAAATTGAAATTAGAGAAAATTTTGAATTGAGAATGAGAAAAGTTTTATAACCTCGGGCCCTGAACTTCTATTCTTATTACTTCCTACTGTTTCCTCCAATATACTAGTGTCAGTTTAAGTCTGGACAAAAAAGTGATCTTTGATTGTGACCTTGAAATAAGAAATGTTTCAAATTGTATGTTTTGATGGCTAAGCCAGAAACAGTTTTAACAACCTATATCTTTATAGGCCTTAAAAGCTGATTCACACAGGAACTTCTATTCACTGATTATAGAGAACTATTGTGTCTAATTTGTATGTAATCTATTAATAAATGCAGTTATGACAAGAACTTGGCCTTGACCCTATCTGAAGAACATTCATGATCAAGGTCATTTGTGCAATAATGAACAAAAATCCATATGTCATTGTTGAATTTCAGGTTGTCTACAAAACTTGTACTTTAAAAAAAACCAGACTCACACACTTAACGCTCAGTGTGACTAAAATGTCTTGCTTACAGCAAAAGGCATATTACCTTTTATTTTTTTCGAGAAAACAGCACAGCAATGCATTATAAAAACTAAACCATTGGCAATCTAAAACTGTTTTCTGGCGATCTCATCAAAACCTAAATCATGGTTTAATATACACAGTTGACGAATAAACCCGTCATTTGGATGAATTTTTCTCTTGGCACGAAGGATTTTTACGGCTTCAAGGAGATCTATCTTACACTTCAGCATGAGGTATGCAAGAACAATAGTTGCCGATCGACTCACACCTTTAAAACAGTGGACATACACTTTACCTGAAAAATAAAATATAGTAAATAAGAGCTAATAGTAATAAATTACATAATGGTTGGCTCAGTATGAAACAGTTGTAACTGACTTTATGTGTAAAGGCAGTTACAACTGTTCAACTTCAAGCCATCAATACCTGTTATTACCCTGAGATTTTGGTGAACCAAACAACATACAATTATTGTTCTAAAATTCTATTAGATTGGAATCGAAAAATGTCAATGGGTCAGGATGAGAGTTAGTGAAAGGCAAACATCGTAGACCTGGGTTTGAGGTTATAAAACTTCTCATTCTCGTTTCAAATATTCTCAAATTTCAACTTGAAATTAAAGCTGTTATTCTGTTGCAATACTAATATAAATGTTTGAACATAAATGATAATATTGATAAGTTGCTGTATATAAATACTTATCAATATCATCTACTATGTTCATATATTTATTTCAATTCTTAATTTGAGAAAATTCTCAGTTGAACATTAATTTTTTTTTATAACCTCTAGCCCTGATTGTAGACCTGCCCTGATGGTCCTCCTTACAAAGTAGTTTCATTTGCGAGATGAAAAATCCTGCTAAATAGGATTTTTAAGATGCCATTACGAACAATTTTTGGTAATTTGACTCAAAACAATTGACAACGTCAAGACTACTAGTTTAAGCTAGTGCCAAGCAAGCTTCATTTCCTTATTCAGATTTATTCAAATTCTTATTTCGCGGCCTTAGTTCGATGCCAACGCTTGGCTGTTTATTATTTCTTAGGCAAATGCAAATATATGAACTTGGTACCTACAGAAAGGTCTTGTACCAAGCAATGATCATGTGAAATATGAAGGCTCTTTGACTTACCATTCAAAAGTAATGACCAAGGTTAAATTTTAAAAAGAAATTTGACCTTGAAAAATGACCTTGACCTTGAGTGATGACCTTGAACTTGGTACCGACAGAAAGGTCTTGTCCCAAGCAATGATCATGTGAAATATGAAGGCTCTTTGATTAACCATTCAAAAGTTATTACCAAGGCTACATTTGTCTGAAGAAATTTGACCTTGAAAAATGACCTTGACCTTGAGCGATGACCTTGAACTTTGTACCCACAGAAAGGTCTTGTCCCAAGCAATGATCATGTGAAATATGAAGGCTCTATGACTCACCATTCAAAAGTAATGACCAAGGTTAATTTTTTTAAAGATATTTGACCTTGAAAAATGACCTTGTAATTGAGTGATGACCTTGAACTTGGTACCTACAGAAAGGTCTTTTCCAAAGCAATGATCATATGAAATATGAAGCCTCGATGACTTACCTATCAAAAGTTATGACCAAGATTAAATTTTTTTAAAGAAGTTTGACCTTGAAAAATGACCTTGACCTTGACTGATGACCTTAAAATTTGGTTCTTACAGAAAGGTCTTGTCCCAAGCCATGATCATGTGAATATGAAGGCTCTATGACTTACCATTAAAAAGTTATGACCAAGATTAAATTTTATCACGCCAACATCAATGCCAACATCAATCCCAGCAACAACGACAACACAAACGACGCCAAGGTGATCATAATACCTCAGGTTTTCTTCGAAAACAGCCAAGCTTAAAATCTTAATTAGAATCTTAAGAATATCCTCCTATTAAACACTCTTTTGACCTGCCCTTCCTTATACTAAGGATCAATACTGAATATCAAAATTTAAAAAGTGTTCAAGGCAGTTAAAAATAAGTCTAGGGTTATCCTACTTGATAGTTCAGATTAGCTGCTTTTGTGATTGTGAAAATGTATAAGAAGTTTCAAACGAATGGTATTAATCAAACCAAGAAAAGGAAAACAAGATGTGTTTGGGAAACATGAATGCCCCAAAAACATTATTTTATCAAACTTTGACCTCAACAGATAACTTTGACCTTGACCGACTACCTTGACCTTAGTATTCTGCAGATGCTTATGTAGTCTATACTCCTACCACATATGACCTTTGTATTTTGAATAGGCTGGAATTTATTGACAATGTAAAGTCTTTTGGTTAAGTTTTGCAGACGGACAGACAGATGGACAACAATAAAAGAATATGCCTCTTGACCTTATCAATGAAGGGGCATTAAAATTTTTTACTACTCTTACTGCTCTATAGAGGTGTCTATCATAAAAAAAATGTATTCATAGTAGAATTGTAAAAACGCATACCATCTTTCTTTAAAGCTTTATCAAGGAATTCAGCAGCTGCTTTGAAATATGGCATCAAATTAAACATGGGATTATCTTGGGCTTGGATGCCATGGAATTTTATTCCGACATCACGATAATACCTGTAAAACATTAACCAGGCGTTAGTTAAACATGGGATTATCTTTGACCTGTATGCAATGGAACTACATTCCAACATCATGATAATACCTTTAAAACAATAACCAGACATTGTGTTAAACATGGGATTATCTTGGGTTTGTATGCAATGAAACTTTACTCCAACATTTCAACAACACCTGCAAAACAATACCCAGGCATCAAGTTAAACATCAGACTTTCTTTTATGCCTTTTAGTGGTTTATCAAGATATAACAGTAGATTATCACTTGATAATCTCACCGCAAAAGCAGTGAAAATATCAAAAACTTATACCCTGTTTTTGTGCATTCCATCCTACTGACGTTATCTATGTGTGTTGAAGTGACGTCACAATGAATGTTACATAGCAATCACATGCAAAATGACGCACTTTACGAAAATATCTCGTAGAAATTTCACATTTTGTCTCATTTTTGCATAAAAGAAATAGAATTATCGTTTGTTTTCGAGTAAGATTGATTAATATTTCATTTCATGAACAGCAAAAGCTATATTTTCATTCGTGGCTCTGCCACTCGTGAAAATAAGGCTTTGGTTGTACACTCAATGAAATATAAATCGATCTTACACTGAAACAAACAATTATCCTCTATATCTTGGGCTTGGATGCCATGGAATTTTAGTCCAACATCACAATAATACCTGCAAAACAATAACCAGATGTAGAGATATAGAGGATAATCGTTTGTTTCAATGTTAGATCGATTTATATTCATTGAGTGAACAACAAAAGCTATATTTTAACGAGAGTGAAAATATAGCTTTTGTTGTTCACGAAATGAAATATAAATCGATCTTACACGAAAAACAAATGATTATTCTATATCTTTATTGCAAAAATGAGACAAATGTGAAATTTCTAGGACACATTTTCGTAAAGCGTGCCATTTTGCACGTGATTGCTATGCAACGATCATAGTGACGTCACTTGTTTCGCCCTGCATAGATGACGTCAGACAGGATGAAATGTACAAAATCAGGGTATAAGTTTTTGATAATTTCACTGCTTTTGCAGTGAGATTATCAAGTGATAATCTACCGTTATTGCTCGTAAACCACCGAAAAGCGTTAAAGAAAAACATTGGATTATCTTTGGCCTGTATTCCATTGAAATTTTTCAAACATCACAATAATACCTACAAATAAATAACCAGGGGCCTGTTTCACCAACATATTTAAGACACATTTTTGTCTACTTGATGCCCTTATTTAGGACCTAAAAAGTGATTGTTGTTGTAACTGTTTTGATAGTCATCAGTAAGACGAGAAAACGTCTTAAATATTTTACTGAAACTGGCCCTAGACATCAAGTAAAACATAGGATTATCTTTGGACTTAATTCCATAACAATAAGTTTCTCAACAAGCATGCCATTGTCACCATACACTCTACAACAGGAACATTCTAGCATGAGCATGATTTTTTTCTGTAAACAGACTTAGGCTTAACTATATTGCTTTGAAAGAGTATATAGTGAAATTAATTTAACCCTTGTCAAGCTGAATAAATTTTGGCTAAAAATTTTCAAAAAGCACTGGAAGTACCAACTGTAGGTCAATTTTTATTTAAAAAACTAAATCTTTTGACAATTCTGATTTGAAAGTGAGAAACAGGTGGTGTAGACTAACATCAGACTGCACATATAAGCAGGCTGATGTTTGTTTATAGCTCCTGCCAAAGCAGGAATATTCCAGGTTCAGCATGACAAAGGTTAATCTGATTGTGGCCTCTATCATCCAAATAAATGACATGGACCTAAGAATCATTAGAATCATTATTCGGCATCAAGGTCAGGATCAGGTCAAGTAATTCAGACTATAGTCTTGACAATTGGGTCAATCAATAAAGACTATGATCTTGGTAAAACTTAAGTCAGTCTAGGTCAACTAGATCCATCTTTTCAATACAGTAAAATCCTTTTTGTGTTGACTGGATGGTAACAATAATGGATTATAAAAGATTTAAGTTCATACAGACTTAAATTATTCACATTTTATCATAACAACATACACAGTATATAACATTAATCTGTACAAATATATGAGTTAAACCCCCCTCATGATGTTCAAATGTTCCTGCTGTAACCAAAGCTCTGGCAGACAGTATAGACCAAAATAAGCCTGCATTAAAATGCAGCCTGATCTATGTCTACACTGTCTGACTTATACTTAATCATTGTGAGAGAAAGCTTGAGCCACACAGGTTGAAATGGCAGGACATCAAAATTCAAATTCAACAGGGTTAACCTGACCACATTCAGTGGTCATTTTATCAATCATATTCCAATTAGTCTTTCACCCTTGTCATGCTGAACCCAGAATATTCCTGCTAAGCCAGGAGGTATGGACAAAGATCAGCCTGCACATATGTGCAGCCTGATCTTTGTCTATATCACCAGTTTATCCTTTTTAAACCAGATAATGTTGAAAACTATATTTTTAAGATAATTACTCAACTCACAATTAAGGCATCCAGTGCTTTCAGCACTTTGATTTTAATGATTTTTTTTTCAAGGATTTTATTGAGCATGAAGAGTATTTCTTTACAGGTCCCTTCAATCAGGATTTTGACACTCAAAAATCTGAAAATTTCAATTTATGACCCCAAAATATTCTTTAATCATTTAGTTTTATTTCCATAAACACTCTTTTTCAAAAAGAACATTTATGGAAATAAAATTGAGTAACATGGATTCCCTGTGGAATTTTATTTATTAAATCATTAATCATTTAGTATTGCGTCAACTACTACAAATCATATGTGTATTGGAATTAAGTGATTTTGTAAACAAGCAATATAGATGTAAAGTTACAAGGTTATATCACTTACACTTCCAAAGGCTTAACCAATGTAAAACTTTAAATATAATCTAAAGAAAAGTAATATGACCTTAGCAGTCTGAGAGCCTTCCTTATGGTACAAACAAAAAGGTCTTGTGACCAGTTGTAATCATGATTATGTACAATATGATGACTGTATGCCTTACCATTCAAAATCAATGACCAATGTTTAAACTTTGGTAAACAAATGGACAAATGAGAAAAAGAAAAAGAGACAGGCATGGCAAAAGCAATTTGCTCATATCAACATGAGGGCAGAAAATCCCTTCTAAGTTTTAGGGTTGCCCAGATTAGCCAAAACAATATAGCTTCCATGTAGGGTGATCAACAAGGCTTATGGTCCTCTTGTTCCAGATAGGACAAAAATAGATTTCTACTTACCAGCCTTAAGCTGTTCATGACATATTCCTGATGTACATCATGATAGGGCAAACAGAATAGACTATGATTAGCCTGCACAGAGGTGCAGTCTGATCTTAGACAAAACTGTCTGCTTTCTTCTTATCTATTGTGGTAAAAACTTGAGACAGTTTGGTTCAAATGTCCAAAGGTTGCTAATTATTTTAAACAAAATATATATTTGGGGGAATAAGGTTTAAGTATTTGAACTCACCTAGAATCTGTGTTAGTTTCTTTGGTCCCTTTACCCTGAGAACAATTTATAATATGAGTAATACCAATCTGTCTCAGTAACACTTTATCTCTTGCTACCAGACTGAAAAAGAAACAGGTTTTTTTTTCAACAAAAGGATGAATTCCATTCTAAACCATTTCAAAGAAATCACACTGTACGCCTGGTTGCGGTGATGACAGATGAGAGTCAACTACAATGTACCAAAGATTCAGCGAATTGTATAAAGTAGATGGTAGGTCAAATAAGTTTGTATGAATAAATGAACAAAGCTCAGCCCTGCATTCAGGATCACAAAATGGTACAAACAGTTTTCCAATTATACCCCACTTTGCACTGTTTTGTCATCCTGAACGCAGGGCTGGTATTCTAAAGTTGATAAATAAATGTGTACTGTAAGCATGGAAACACTAGTTCTTAAAAAGAAAACCATAAAAATTTGAAAATATTTGAAAACAGATCTAATGAGAAATTAAGAATTGCCAAATCTAATGAGAAATTAAGAATTCTTTTAATGAAATAATAGAATAATTATACCAAATCCATCCCTGAGTTTTCATTTTGTTTTTGAAATTTATCTTTCATTAAGCCAGTTTCATTGAGATTTTATGCAGAAAAGTGAGAGAGTCCAGAGGTACAAATGAGAGGGGGTAAAGCTAGTCTTAAAAATTTATATCTCATTGAAATCATATGTTGTGGGTACTCATTTGAATCGTCTCAATGAGATGATTCAAATGAGTACCCATGATATAGAATTTGTACAAGTTATATTAAAATGATTTAAGTTGAAATCTAAATACCCCCTCTATCTGTAGCTTTGAAAATTTCTCAAAATCTCGCCCCCAAAATGATCCCTGAGATCAAACTTCTCCTTGAAGTGGCAGTCTGATCTGGATATAAATTGTTTTGCTTTTGGCTTAGCCTCAATTTAGAGACATTAAATTTTAAAATGCTGCTTTCTAAAATATTCAAAAAATAATTATCCATCTTACTCATTTCCCATATAAATCCCTGGGTAGACTTCA
Source organism: Fragum whitleyi (assembly GCA_948146395.1). Classification (NCBI taxonomy): domain Eukaryota; kingdom Metazoa; phylum Mollusca; class Bivalvia; order Cardiida; family Cardiidae; genus Fragum; species Fragum whitleyi. The sequence continues at coordinate 38,699,111 of OX411552.1, read as the reverse complement.
TCGTAATTATTACTCGGTGCCTGAGGTAGTGTGAACATCCAGAACACTGGAACGGCATTGCTTGAACTTCCGTCATTTTGGTGATCGGTGGACGTTATCAAATATTCACGGACTTGTGAGTAAAGGTTCTGGGAATAGGACATCCTTTACCACCTGTTTCAAGAAAACAAAATATAACTTAATAAATGAGCCTGTGCGTGACATTTCAAATGTGAGCAAAGTAAAGACCCAGACCAGCCTATGCATCTGCACAGTCTGACCAGTGTCTTTACTTTATGATTTGTAGATCAATAAGGTCTCAAATTGTCTTTAAACAGACAGGCAATCTTCTAATTACACCATGTGGCTTGCTGGGCTTCTTAACATTGTCCCTTCACAAACATGCAAATTGTTGGAAATGTCACACACAGGCTCAAATGTGAACTGTCACACAAAAACCACAAAAAGGGACCATCTGGGAAGTCTTTTTGCATGTAGCAATTTTCTGAATCTAGAATGACCATTCTACCTTACTATGTTATTACTTTGTTATTATTTGCAAAATACGTGTTCTGGTTGACTTGTGCTAGATCCAATTATTCATTTGGGCAGGGGGGATTAATCGAGGTATTTGATCGAACATCCAAGTCCCGAATACCAATTTCACTAATCTACTAATTGGAAATAAAAAATAAAACAAAAGAGAAATCATTACCAAACTTTAAAAAAAAAAAAATGAAAAAAAAACTTTTCCCAAAATATGAATCTTTTTTTTTCAATGCTGTACAAGGGTTAAGTATGCAGCAACTGATTGTCTGTCCATTATCTTACCAAGGATAAGCTTCCAAATTTTCAAGAAAGTGCCAACAGTTTTTGTTCCCACTATCAACCATTGTCATAATTTTTCGCACCTTAGACGTTTGATTACCCTGACTAGGTTTGATGCTTTTTAGTTAGATTCCTTCTAGATTTCACTTTGAGTTGAATAATCAAATAATCAAGCTCTCTTCGGACCAACGGAATGTTTTATCTTCATGCCAACATCCCAAACCCCTGTAACTTGAGTTTGTAGTTACATGGTGTTGGTCTACCAAACACAAGATATCAAAACGTCAAATAACACTGAGATGTTTATTTATATAAATAAGCACCCAGATGTCATCTCAACTTTCATATGGACTGAAGATATGCTGCAAATACTGTATATCATTTTGTTTAAAACAATAATCAAGTCAATAACTCCTTGTGAGTACTTGGGAGTAAAGGTCACAGAGTACTAGATTAGTAAAATTGGTACTCGTTACCATCCCTTGTTTATCTCCTAGATTTTCTAAGGTGCACCCTGTTTACTTTCCTAAATTTAGGACCCCTAAATTTAACAACATTTAACAAGCCCGGGGAAGGATACTCATATGGCAAATCTAGGCTGGTTCTTAAATATGCTGGAAGTCAAACACTGATATGTGAGGCTTTCGTTAAATGCCTCAACAGAAAAACGTTATATTGAAAGTTTGTGTGCCAGCAAATTGAACCTTTGTGATCACAATTCAATGACATTTCATTTGGGATTAAAGTCACTTAAGTGACATCAAGGCCAGAACAGCGGATACTCAACCAACGAAGCTAGAGGAGCTGGAAACGATGTGACTTTAGTTTTGGGAACTCTTATACTAACAAATTAGATGCAAGGTCACTATCATGATTCATGATATTGTGATCCTCAATCCTGAACAAGGTGAACATTATTGATCCACAGGTAATCCAGGTAAACAATAAAAATCTTACCACCATAATCAATAAAGCTGATCCTTTGAAGTTATTCTGATTTATCAGAGCTCCAGATAGGGTGCGTATCTGCGTACTTTACGCTACCAATTGGTTAGAATACGCTAAGATATGTATCAAAATGCGTACAGATACGCATCAAAATAAGTAAAAATGCTTTGTTTATCTTTACTTAGCGTACCGAGTTTGGAAAAGGACGGGATGAGAACAAAAATACTACGGAAACCCCAAGGCGTTTAAAAATAGATTTCTATGCTGTAAAAATAGTACACGATAGTCTCTTTAATTTAAAACTATGTGAACCTCCTCGCCCAATTAAAACTAGGAAAAAATCTTGTTACGTCACTTGCAGAGCGGTATCGAGTTTTAAATTCCGCATATATCCGAGAATTGAAGATTTCCTTTAATCTCCGATGACTTGTCAGTAACTTACAATGCAAATTTTTTTGGTCGATGGACTAATCATATTTTTTCCGTGTTCGAAAAACGCGAATCAAAGTAATTTGTTTCAATCTTAATCTTCGTCCGTGATCACCATTTAGACTCGCAAAATCTCTCTCTAGGAAAAAAAGTCCCTGTCAGTGAAAAAAAATGAATTATACCTAGTAGACGACATTTAAATTTTTGTTTGCATACTCGAAACCCATATTAAATTTAAATTTACGTGCATTAACAGCTTGTTTTTGGTTTCTTTGTTTGGGTCTTTTTTTCGATACATCCGAGGTATTTTCCTTCTAAAATTCATTTTCCATCAAAAATCCCAAATTGTTAATGACATCTTTTGAGCAGACATTGTTCAAATAGATCTACGATATTTTTTGCACTCCTATTAAAACTTCGATTTTACCAGCCCATTTAGCTTTCTAAGGCAAAAATAATTTTAATCCTAAATTCCCCTCAGTCAATGTAAAGATTGCTAGCGACATTCTTTCAAGTAACAAAAATTACGACACCCCCACTAATTTTTTATTTGTCCACAAAATTTTACAGTATCTCTAATTTGTCTCTTGATATTACTTTCGTTTTGCAGACGACATTGGTACCAAAGTTATGACACACCAAACTTTTTTTTACGAACGTTATGACACCCCCTATAAAATTTGACTAACGAAAGTTATGACACCCCAAACTTTTTTTTACGAAAGTTATGACACCCCTGTAAAATTTGACTATTAAAAAAATACAATGCCGTCTTGTATCTAGATATTTTTCGTTTAATTCTCACTCTCGTCCAAAAATCAAAGACAGTCAGCAATAGCTAAGCAGATCTTATTATTTCTAGAGCAAAGGTTAAGATACCCCTTTAAAAGTTGACAATTAAAAATAAGACATATATTGTCTTTTTTTTTTTTTTTTTTTTTAATTATTTTCTTCCAAAAATTCAAATCAGCCAATAATAACCAGACAGATCTTATTATTTCTAGAACAAAAGTTATGAAACCCCTTTGAAAAATTATTGTATAATGTATTTTATCTTATTTACCTTTTAAAATAGTACTTCCTCCCAAAATTCACATTCAGATAATGGCTACTTACATGTAGCAGGTGAAGCTATTTCTGGCACTTAAGTTTAAACAACTCTACAGATACCCTTTATAGTCCGAAATGTGCTTTTGGATATTCTATATTTTTCTTTAAATTATCACTCTCTTCCAACTTTCTTATCTTTGTTTCTTTTTTATTTGGTATTTTTTCTATTCACTTGTAAAAGAATTATGTCTAAAATTTAAAGGAAACTTTTTGTAAAAGATTAATTAAGAGGGAAATACCCCGTCTGTTGAAAGCTTTTTTAAAAAATACCCCCTGAAAAAAATTATAAGGGGTAAATACCCCTTGACTCAAAAAATTATCTGGAGCTCTGATTTATATCTTCGATAGACGTCAATGGAACTCCATTTAATCGAGCCAGAAAATAATTTGTTTACAGTTTTGTTGTTTGATGTCACAATACCGGAAATAGAGAAGGGAGGTAACTAAAAAAGTTGGTTAGAGTAGATTCCCTTGCTTCAATGGAGGACGAGAATGAAAACTGGAAAAGCTAAATAACAAAAACGCAATTAAATGGCACAATGGGGCAACTGTTGTTTTCCAGACCTCAAGGTAAATTGACTAATGTTTTATTAGAATTTGCAAGCTAAAATCCCTTTTCTCAATCAGTTATAAGGAACATGTGACCCCTTATATTTTCTTGCGATAGATTTCAAGATTTCTAATACGATGCTGTCCGGTGATCTTGCGCACTTAAGCAATGCAAACTCCGATAATACAGTGAAAACCAGCCCGATTAGCTCAGTTGGTAGAGCACCGGAATACCATTGAAGTTCGACTGCGTGGGTTCGATTCCCGGGCTTGTACACTAACATAACTAATTGTCTTTCGGATGAGACGTTAAACCGAGGCCCCGTGAGACAGTGCTTTACACCGAGCACGTTAAGGAACCATGGCGGACCTCAGCAGTAGTTTTGTCATGCATCCTTGCACTGTCCCCTGTAACAACTACCTGTTGACTACCTGTTGACTTCTGGGGACCTTTTTAACCCCTGATGGGTTGTTATCCCCTTCTACTGCTTGTTATCACTTCTCCGGGTCCGGTCGAGCTAATACACATCAGACAGGTCGAAACGCTTATTCGACCAAAATTTGTCTAATTTACTTTTGAAATGGTCTACCTTCTTTGACAATATAATTTCATCTGGTAAATTGTTCCACGTATTTATTGTTCTAAGTGCAAACGAGTTTAAGCGCAATGACTTCTTGGCACGAGGTTTATTCAATTTTAGGCAATGCCCTCGGAGGTGGTCAGATTCAGCAAAAGTGAAAAAGGTAGAGAGGTCAATATCATCAATATGGTGAATAATCTTGAAGACTTGGATGAGATCAAACCGTTGTCGGTACTCGAGTGATGGAAGATTTAGCTCTCTAAGTCGATCAGGATAAGATAATTCTCTCATTCCAGGAATTAAACGAGTCGCCCTACGTTGTACATTCTCAATTATTTGTTTACATTTCTTAGTAATGGGATAAGCAACTAGGTTACCATAGTCAAGATGTGATCTGACTAACCGTCTTCTGGGGGCGTCGCTCATATGGGCATGTGCTACGGTAGCGACAATAAATAAATGTAAATACACACACAATACAGTGAAAAGCCTTAGGTTAACAAGGGTATTGTGGCTGTTTGATGTGTTAGAATGTTCTATTTAGAATTTGTTGATGTGAAAGTTTAATAGAACTTGAGTTAGAACTAACCAGGATTCCATTGTGTAAACACTTACCACCATGTTTTTCTCTGCATACAACTGTTCGGTGAACTTGCGCAGTCAGACAATATGACGTCACTCTACCAAAGATTTAAGGTATGGTGGCCAGCGAAAGCCATAAATGTAAATAAAATCTTTTAACAAATATAACAATTAATTTTATCAGGTAATGAACTTTTAGGTACAACTTTAAATAAACATGTTTACAATGAAAGGGATGTTAAGTCTATTGTCCCCCCCCCCTCTCCCCTTATCATTTACGCTTTTTTGTGCCAGTACTTAACCTTCACACAAATTAATTACCTAATTTTTTTTAGACAAAAAAGAAAGAAGACATGTAAAGGGTTCTTTTGTTGTTGTTTTTATTTAAACTGTTTATTAGTAATTATTTACCAAATTATACTTTCCCCCAAGTAATAGTTAAACGCTAATAATTGAAAATTAAACGATTTAAACAGCCGAAAGAACGGAGCGTAGCGACCGACTGAGGCTGTTTAAAGCGTTTAATTTTCAATTATTAGCGTTTAACTGACTTAGTCTTTTTCCCGCGCTTACTGTTATTAACAACATATTGCACGAATTAAACGGAATAAGCCGGAAACATTTATTAAAATCAAACGCCCCTTTCCTTCCAAATAAGGAATTGTATAAATATACACGTGAATATAGAGGCTTTTTTAAGGAGCCAGTAAAGATGATAAAATATAAAGTATAGTTTGGCTTTATTGAGCTGTCAATGAACTCTGTTCTTTACATGAACGAAAATCTGAAAAATGTCCGCTCTTTCATTATTACAAGTGCTACAAAATATGACTGATTTTTATGAGAAGTCAAGTTCGACTCAAATAAATCAAGGTATAACTTCAATTCATGTTTGGTCATTGCCAGATTATACCAAAAAAAATGCTAATTTTGTTGATCTAGGGCCGCTATCTCTCAACAATGGGTTGATAATCATAGACCTATGTGAGATAGCAGCTGGAGGTTAGAAAATGATGTGATGGTTGTAATGGTGAGAGAAATACGAGGAATCCATTGTTAGGTGCTCCAGCCGCCGCGATAGAACTGAAAAATGTTGAAGCGGTGTTAAACTCCAATCAACCAATCAATCAATTTAGAGCCGCCATAAATTGAAGAGAGATACGGCGAAGTAAAGACTCGAGAAAGAAATGAACACAAGGAAATTTGTTAAAATAAATGATATGAAAGAAAGTGAAATTATAATTTTCTTTTGAATTTATCTTAAAGTGTTACTCGATAAGCGACAATTTTCTCCTTTTTTTTAAACAAATGAACAGTTACGAAAAATAATCATTGTAAAATAAGAGATTCGCCAGGCTAGAGCCAACTCTGTTGGGTCAAATTCAGCACAGAATATCCATTCAAAAACATGTGCACATATATCACGATTTTCTCATAATCTTTTCACATGCTCGTTGCATATTAATGAGGGGGTAGATTTTAGTCGGTACGCATGCGTTATATATCAGATAAACTTCGACATTTATATGAAATAATGATCAAAATAAACCTCGTCTGAATAGTTTATGGAATATAAACCATCAAAAATTTTGAAAATCCAGCCTTCTGATTGGATGAAAAAGTAGGACAAAGACTAAAATGTTTTATGAATCAAAAAAAAAAAAATAAGATGTGGCCCAAATTCAGACTCTTAGATGCAACACCTGGTTTATGATCACAATATTTTATCATATGGCAAGATTTTTCTTTTTTAGTATTTTTAGCTCCACTGGCCGAAGGCCAGCGAGCTATTGTCATGGCCAGGTGTCCATTGTGCATCCATCAGTGCGTGCGTGCGTAAACTTTTCTTTAAACATCTTCTCCTCCTGAACCAATGGGTGGATGTTGATGAAACTTGGTCAGAATGTTCCTTGGGTGACCCTCTTCTAAAGTTGTTCAAGAAATTTGGATTGACCCCCAAATATGGGCGTGGCAGGGCGGGGCGTATTTTGACCCCAAAATCTTTGAACGACATCTCCTCCTGAACCATTGAGCCGATTTCAATGAAACTTTACCAGAATGTTCCTTGGGTGACCCTCTTCTAAAGTTGTTCAAGAAATTTGGATTGACCCCCAAATATGGGCGTGGCAGGGCGGGGCTTATTTTGACCCCAAAATCTTTGAACGACATCTCCTCCTGAACCATTAGGCCAATTTTAATGAAACTTTACCAGAATGTTCCTTGCGTGACCCTCTTTTAAAGCTGTTCAAGAAATTTGGATTGACCCCCAAATATGGGCGTGGCAGGGCGGGGCTTATTTTGACCCCGAAATCTTTGAACCTCATCTCCTCCTGAACCATTGGGCCGATTTCAATGAAACTTCACCAGAATGTTCCTTGGGTGACCATCTTCTAAAGTTGTTCAAGAAATTTGGATTGACCCCCAAATATGGGTGTGGCAGGGCGGGGCTTATTTTGACCCCGAAATCTTTGAAAGACATCTCCCCCTGAACCATTAGGCCGATTTCAATGAAACTTTACCAGAATGTTCCTTGGGTGACCCTCTTTTAAAGTTGTTCAAGAAATTTGGATTGACCCCCAAATATGGGCGTGGCAGGGCGGGGCTTATTTTGACCCCGAAATCTTTGAACCTCATCTCCTCCTGAACCATTGGGCTGATTTCAATGAAACTTTACCAGAATGTTCCTTGGGTGACCCTCTTCTAAAGTTGTTCAAGAAATTTGGATTGACCCCCAAATATGGGCGTGGCAGGGCAGGGCATATTTTGACCACAAATTCTTTGAACAACATCTCCTCCTGAACCATTGGGCTGATTTCAATGAAACTTTACCAGAATGTTCCTTGGGTGACCCTCTTCTTAAGTTGTTCAAGAAATTTGGATTGGATGAGGTCCACTGGATCAATAAAATTCAGGTCAGCGGTTTATGGCCATTCTGGTCCTCTTATTTCAAAGTGATATCTATAAAGTTTTCTTCTATGTAATTTTACATATTAGTTAAATAAGTTCATTTCTTCATAAGTTAGTTTCAACTTAGAAAAAGTCGGAATTCCTTCTGAATGCTGTTCACTTTCATTACCTTCAATTTTCAATATTTTTAATCCAGTGGAGCGATACAGGCCCTCTTGGGCCTCTTGTTCTAGACTATTCTCCGATCTTGTTACATTGTCAAAAATTTCTGAAATATGAAATCAAATTCTAATTTAACCGAAAATGGGACATATCTGTTGACATTATCAAGGGTAGCAGAGGCTGTTCGACAGGTCAAACAGATTTGTCTTAATTAATCAGGGCTTGAAAATTCTTGAAATTTCTACTTGTCCTTCTATAAAAAAAATTATAGTGATACATTAATTTCAGATATGTTTATGTTTAGATTAACATTGTATAGTCTTTATATACCTTGGTTTATTTGACCCGAATTTGACTCCTGTGGAAAAAATGCTTAAATAATAATTACTGACACTCTTTATCACACTCTTTATCAATTAACAAATAAATGTTACAATCAATACCGTTTGTTATGCATTCCTATGAAAGCACGTGCAAAGCCAAGTAGGAATAGTCAGATTTTTATTCATCTAAATAGCAAGGGTCAGATTCAGGTCAATAAAACAGCGCTACCGGTATATCAAAAATTAAAGATACCTTTCCTTGCTTGTTTTCATTTGAAATGTCTTCACCCACAACATAGAGTTTAATGGAGAAATTAAGATTCTAAAAGTTTCTAGAAAGGATATGAAAACCCCCTTTCTCAGCTAAACCGTATGATTTTGGTACTCATTGGAATGGTCGCAATTACATGAGATCCAATTCAAAATGAGTACCCACAACATAGGGTTTTATGGAGAATTAAAGTTTTTAGATTGGCCTTACCCCCTTTTATCTGTACTTCTGTTTCTGTTTTCAGGCAAATACAATGGGATTAGATTGCCTTGGGAAATGGGCAGTGCTACCAGGGTGAGAACTGTTTGTGTATTTAGCCTGTGCATGATCTGCCTAATTTGTTCAGTGTTCACTTTGTAGATATCTCTACCCACTTATCTTTTCTTAAAAGAACCAGCTGCCAAGCTCGGCTAACCTCAGGGGTTACCCATTGGGCTGGCAATCTTTGGATTGTGAGCTCAAGCCTCCATAATTTGACTGAAAAAGTGTTAAAAGTGATGCTGATAGTTGTATGAGCAGAAAATTATGTAAGATTCCTTATATTAGTTCAATATCAACACAAATTAATGTATGTTGCATTTTAAGACGTTTGTACCAAATGTCTACGGCAAAATGAATGATAAAACATGATTTATTTCCTTGACAATTCAAAGAATTCTGAATCTCAAGAGGAATGCATTAATTCAAAATATTTTTACCAGACAACAAATTTGAGAATGGTCAAAATGCAAAATTGTTTTTTCTTATTTACATTAAATGAATACAATATCAGGTTTCATCAACCCCTTTATTCATGAATTCTTTTTCAGGCACCATTCACTCGCTTTTTTTAGCTCACCTGAGCACAATGTGCTCAAGTGAGCTATTGTGATCATCTTTTGTCCGTCATCCGTCGTGCGTCGTCCGTCATCCGTCAACAATGTCTTTAAACGACATCTCCTCCTAAACTACTCGGCCAATTTTAACCAAACATGGCAAAAATGTTCTTTAGGTGGTCCCCTTTAAGAATTGCTAAAAGAATTGAAATTGGTGAAAAACTCTGGTTGCTATGGCAACCAAAGTAAAAAATTTAAGAAAATCTTTAAAATTCTTCTTCTTCTGAACAAGCAGCCCTACAGCCTTGAAATTTGGCATGGATGATCAGCTCATAGACCTTAATGAAAATAGCTAAAATCATATCTGTTGGGCCACCAGGTGCGGAGCACCAGGGGAGAGGGGGTAGTACATAGGGTAAATTTTGTAATCTTTAACCTTCTTCTTCTGATGTACCAGGAGTCTTACAGATTTGAATATTGGCATGGATGATCAGCGTATGGACCTTTATAAAAATAGCTAAAATCATGACTGTAGATTCACCAGGTGCGTAGCACCAGGGGGGGGGAGGGTAGTACTTTTGTGAAAATTTTGTAATCTTTAACCTTCTTCTTCTTCTGAACCACAAGCCCTACAGAGTTGAATATTGGCATTGAGGATCAGCTTATAGACCTTAATAAAAGTAGCTAAAATCATATCTGTTGGGCCGCCAGGTGCGGAGCACCAGGGGGTAGTACTTTGGGTAAATTTTGTAATCTTTAACCTTCTTAACCTTCTTCTTCTTCTGAACATGAAGGCCTACAGCCTTAAAATTTTGCATGGATGATCACCTCATAAACCTTAATATAAATAGCTATTAAAAATCTTATCTGTAGAGCCACCAGGTGCGGAGCACCAGGGGGAGGGGGTAGTACTTTGATGAAAATTTTGTAATCTTTAACCTTTTTCTTCTTCTGAACCAAGAGTCCTACAGATTTGAATATTGGCATGGATGATCAGCATATGGACCTTTATAAAAATAGCTAAACTCATGACTGTAGATTCACCAGGTGCGGAGCACCAATGGGGAGAGGGTAGTACTTATTGAAAATTTTGTAATCTTTAACCTTCTTCTTCTTCTGAACCACAAGCCCTACAGAGTTGAAAATTGGCATGGAGGATCAGCTCATAGACCTTAATAAAAGTAGCTAAAATCATGACTGTTATACCACCAGGTGCAAAGCACCAGGGGGGAGGGGGTAGTACTTTTGTGAAAATTTTGTAACTTTAATCTTCATCTTCTAATGAACCAGGAGCCCTACAGACTTCAATATTGGCATGGATGATAAGCATATGGATCTAAAATAAAATAGCTTAAATCATGAATGTAGGGCCACCAGATGCGGAGCATTAGGGGGCAGGGGGTAGTACTTTGGATCAATTTTGAAATCTTTAACCTTATTCTACTCCTGGATCAGGAACCCTACAGACTTGAAAATTGTCATGGGTGATCAATATATTGACATTTATAAAAATAGCTAAAATCATGACTGTAGATTCACAAGGAACAGAGCATCTTGGGGGAGGGGGGAGTGCTTTTTTAAGAATTTTGAATCCCTACAGCCTTTATATTTGACATGGATTGATCAACTCATTAAAGAAAACTTTAAAAGTCTCAGACTCAGCCTGTACATCTGGCACTGATCACAGACCTTTTATGAAAAAAAGCTTAAATAAATAATGACCAGGGGAGGAGCAGAGGGGGGGGGGGATTATTTCAAATGTTATCTGATTGAATAAGTGAACATCTCTTTTTCTGTGGTTGCATGGACATACCTAGGTAATGAAGCTTTTTTCTCAGGTGAGCGACCCAGGGCCAACGGTCCTCTTGTTTCATAAACTGAGTCCTTTTTCAGTCGTCGATTTTTCACGTTTGTTGACCTTGATGAGCCTGATGAGAACCAACACTCACTGGCCAGACAGAGTAAATGGGAAGTAAGCTGTGTACAGTGGAACCCGCATGCATCACACGCTCATTTGTTTGGAGCTGCGGTAAGTTTCATACAGGGCTCTTACTTGTGTATGAAATCAGGTAGTCATTGACTCTTTTACCATGAAATTCTTGCTGTCAAAACCTGATTTTAAATGGGAGTCAAAAAACATGTAACAGAAAAATTAAACCATGAGTAGAATTCTTTTTATTTAAGTATAAATTGACTTTTTCTTGTAAAGATATGGAGTAAGCAATTGATTCATAAAAATTATAGACAGTATAGAGGGTGGTCAGTGCAACACTTTTGTAAGTGCCTATATATTTATAGGCACTTACAATAGTGTTGCACTTAACCCTTGACATATAATGCATCATAGAGATTTATAGGATAAACCTAGATTTGACTATCAGAAATTTCCTTCAAGGCGGTCACATTATATTCAAGAAGAAAACCTTACATCTAAAACTGTTTCTTTTACAGTGTACACAACGCCTAGACCTATTTTCATGGGAGGTTGGTTCCAACAAGGACGCTGTTTGCTCCATGAAAGCTCATACAAGAAATATCACGTAATATAGCTATTTTATAGATTATTTAAACAGTTGACAGTATGATTAATGAATCTTTTTGAGTAAAAAACACAGTTAGGCCGCTCAAATATTACCTTTGTACCAGAATAATGAATCAAACATTTTTGTTTAGAGATCAAGAGAGTTTTTGTTGATTTCATGGAGGTATGAAACTGAAGCAAAAAGTTTGAAGATTTGTCAATAATTAACAGACTTCTTACGGGACTACTTTTTGCGCAAGCTTACAAAATAGATGCATACTCTAAATTTTTTTCATTGAGAAATAAAACTTATATTTCAGCCAATCAGAATTCACAGAAATTGATTGGATTATCTAAAATTAAGTTATTATATTATGAAAGTAGCCAATTTACTGTGGATAAAAACATTTATTAAGGCAATTTAGAAACCTAAGTTCTTTCAAAGATCTCTCAACTTAGTTTGTTAGAATTTATAAATGAGCTGATGCCTGAGATTCTCAACAATTTCAACTATGGGCAAAGCAAAGACTCTGACCAGCCTGTACATGTGCACAGTCTGACCAGAGTCTTCACTGTGTGTTTAGTAGATAGATAAAGTCTCAAAAGGATCTGTACCTGACTAACATTTCGAATTGTTGGAAATATCATGCACAGGCTCAAATTGATTTAATCATTGAAAAGGGTAATTATTTTTGTGTTACAGAGATATAGACTGGTCACCATTTGATGTCAATGTGATAACTTCCTGCTCCGTGGATACGTTTACCTATCTGTGGGATGTCAGAGATCCTAAACGACCCTCCTCTTCATTCCAGAGTGTCTGTAAGTGATTTCTGTTCAACTCTTCTCCACACAATCACATTTTTAATCCCCTTTCAGAAAATAGCATGTTTAACAATGTAGAAAATGTGGCAACTTAAATATCAAGGCCTATAAGGGTCCTTGATTAAAGTTCGGGAGTCCCTGCTTTAAATGTAGTCTATTTCTTTTTAAGTATGATTGAAAAAGTAATATTCCACAGGGAATCCATGTTACTCCATTTTATTTCCACAACACTCTTTTTCGAATTTTTGGTCATCTTACCTTCTTCAAAAAACTACTTCCTCATCATTCCTCCGTTACACTTTGTCACAAGAATGAAAATCTATGTAGTAGGTACTCAATGGAATTATCTCAGATTATTCTAATGGGTACTTTAAGCATAGGGTTTAGAGTTTAACCCTTTCCTGTTTTACAAAATTTTGGACCTGTCCAAATTCAAAGGTTTTGCAGATGAAAATTTAAAGTGGATTTAATTTGAAAAATAACCATTCAGTAGGGTAGAAAATAGTGTGGGAAAAGAAGAAATTGCTTATCAGAAGCAATTTCTTCTTTTTATGCCCCCGCATCGATAGATCGGGGGCATATTGTTTTACTCATGTCCGTCTGTCTGTCTGTCTGTCTGTCCGTCCGTCTGTCTGTCCGTCTGTCCGTCCGTCTGTCCGAAAACTTAACCTTGCCAATATCTTCAAGCCTATTCAAGATACAAAACTACTATTTGGCATGATGATAGATCTCAATGATTTGCATCTGCTGGTACCAAAGTCAAGGTAATGTGACAAGGTCAAGGTCATCTGTCAAGGTCAAACGTCCGAAAACTTAACCCGAAAACTTAACCTTGCCAATATCTTCAAGCCTATTCAAGATACAAAGCTAATATTTGGCATGATGATAGATCTCAATGATCCGCATCCGCTGGTACCAAAGTCAAGGTCATGTGACAAGGTCAAGGTCATCTGTCAAGGTCAAACTTTAACCCAAAAACTTAACCTTGCCAATAACTTCAAGCCTATTCAAGATACAAAGCTAATATTTGGCATGATGATAGATCTCAATGAACCGCATCAGCTGGTACCAAAGTCAAGGTCATGTGACAAGGTCAAGGTCATCTGTCAAGGTCAAACTTTGAAAAAGAAATGCTGTTACGGGGGCATTTGTGTTTCACAAACACATCTTGTTTCACAATGTTTTCTCAATCATAAAATCACAGGCACGTAAAAAGTAGGGATTAAACAGCAAAGGGTTAAGGTATAAGGGTTTATACATATTAAAACCAATTAAAGCTTCTATCTGTTCCTTTGTTTAAAGCAATGTATTTGTGGATTTCTGTTCACATCTCTATGTATTTTGTATATCCAGGTGGCGTGTCTCAGGTTCAATGGAACAAAGTGACCAACAATCTTTTTGCTACAGCTCATGATGGGGACGTCAGAATATGGGACCCTAGGGTAAATCTATGTTTTTTAGTCATGTAGGATATGAAATAAAGTCCATTTCAATGTTACTTATGGGGCCCAACAACCTATTTACTTCAGCTCATGATTCATGTCAGTATATGGAACACTAGGGTATTTTTTTTGTTATTCATCAGTGTACTTGGAATATTGAATATTGAGAATCATATGCATATGAATGTTGATTAAACTTCTTGTTTTGGCGAAGGGAACACTGTTGGGTCAGGATACAAACAGGAGTCATTCCATCTTGTAAAGTAGAAGGGAAGTCCTCCCCAGCCTTCTGATTTGGTTGTTTGATGGCAACCTGAACATCAAAACTACAGCTATATATTAGACATTTTATTCAAAAGGCTAATTACCCCCCTAAACTATGTTTAGGGGGTATCTAGGAGTCAGCTCATCGGTCGGTCCGTCCTTTTGTAGCATTTTCTTATCCCCTCAATTTCTCAGCAACTAAAGGGCGTATTTCATGGAAACTTTACAGATGTGACCAGTATCAGACAGTGATGCCCAAGTGGAATTTTGGTTATGATCCATTGATTTTTGCCAGAGTTACGGCGCTTTGATGTAAAAAAGGCTTTTCATTTTTGACAAGCACTTGAAGGGGGGTATTAGTCTGCTTTGCAACAGTGTAGTTAAAGAAAAAAAATTCTGTAGGCAACCTTCTGTATTTCAAAGAAATAATTTTAAGAAAAGAGAAAGATTGTTCAACTCGTCATATTTTTGTCTGCTTTGTCTTACAGAAAGGTTCCCAGCCAGTTGTCTATATAACTGCCCACTTGTCTAAAATCCATGGAATAGACTGGAATCCTACAAATGAGTTTTGTTTTACAACTTCTAGCCAGGACTGTACGGCCAAGGTAAAAGAATGGTTTTCACTTTTAGATTTCAGAAAATTTTACAATCCAGGAACATGCTGCAGAAATATAGTCAACTAAGATAACATTGTAACCATAGCATTGTGTGCTCTTGTATTTATGTTTATGTGGAAATGACAACACACATAACACAAGTGATTCTCAGCAAGTGCATGATTAAGCAAACTTTTCTATGATACATCTGAATGATTGTTCAAAGAAGCTATACAGAGAAAAAAATCAATTTTACCAATTACAAAACTGCAACTTCTTGGAATAAATTCAGAGGAGATAGCAAGGGGTCAGCTCAACACTATTGTAAGTGCCTATATTATCATAGGCACTTGCAATAGTGTTGGGCTGACCAATCAATACAGGCTTGTAATAGAAAATCGAATGATATTCTCTCACACCAGAGCAATTCAAAAATTGGGTTTAAACATTCAACATTTAGTGGTGTGAGAAAAGGAATCTGTCATGAGATTTTGCTTGAGACAAGTTGATCTTGACCTCACCTAGATTAGAAAAGTTATTTACCTCACAAATTCTCCCTTACTAACATTTCTTTTTGAGACGCCTTTAAGATCAGCTTATCTCAAATAAAATCTCTTGACAGAACCTTTTCATGTCAGAACAAGGTGTCCATGGTCTAGAGGTAGAGCGTCAGCCTCTTGACCCAAAGGCCCTGAGTTGGATTCCCAGGAGTGTCTATCAATCTTTGTTCTTTCATTGGCCCTCACATTCTAGCGAGTACTGGCAAGTTTTCCAGGAAGCAGAATCGAGAGGGATTAATCTAAGTTGTAAGGACTTGCTTCACAATCGATTTTAAATAAAAAGCAGGCTGTCTACCGATTCCTATATTCCTATTAAACTCCTATATTTTGGGTCCAAATCCTATATTTTTAAGCTCCTCCTATATTCCTATAAAACTCCTATATTTTGAAAATATTTCCTATTTTTTTAGCTCACCTGAGCACGAAGTGCTCAAGTGAGCTATTGTGATCACCTTTCGTTCGGTCGTCGTCCATCGTCCAGTGTCCGTCATCAATTTCTTTAAACGACATCTCCTCCTAAACTACTAGGCCAATTAACACCAAATTTTAGAGAAATGTATAATATATATTCACTAAATTTGGTATGGATGATCGGTTCATAGACCTGAATTAGAATGGCTAAAATCATATCTGTTTGGCCACCAGGTGCGGAGCACCAGGGGGAGGGGGTAGAACTTTGGGTAAATTTTGTAATCTTCAACCTTCTTCTTCTTTAGAACCTGGTTCCCTACAGACTTGAAAATTAGCATGGATAATCAGTTCATAGACCTGAATTAAATTAGCTAAAATCATATCTGTTGGGCCACCAGGTGCGGAGCACCAGGGGGGAGGCGGTGGTACTTGGGGGTAAATTTTAAAAATCTTAAACCTACTTCTTTTTCAGAACCAGGAGCCTAACAGACTTGAAAATAGGCATGGATGATCAGTTCATAGACCTGAATGAAAATAGCTAAAATCATATCTGTTTGGCCATCAGGTGCGGAGCACCAGGGGGAGGGGGGTAGTACTTTGGGTCAATTTTGAAATCTTTAACCTTCTTCTTCTTCGGAACCAGGAGCCCTACAGACTTGAAAATTGGCATTGATGATCAGCTTGTAAACCTTAATTAGAATAGCTAAAATCATGACTGTTGGATCACCAGGTGCAGATCATCTGTGGGAGGGGGTAGTGCTTTGTTGAAAATTTTGAAATCTTTGACTGTCTTCTTCCGATGTACCAGAATCCCTAAAGCCTTTATATTTGACATGAATGATCAGCTCATAGACCTTATCTGAAATAGCTAAAATCATGAATGTTTGGCCACCTGTCGCAGAGCAGGGTAGCTTTTCAGAGCAATTCTTAAATATTTAACCTTCTTCTTCTGATAAACCATGTGCCCTACAGACTTGAAAAATGGCAAGGATGATCAGCATAATTATGGACCATAGTTAGAATAGCTAAAATCATAACTGTTGGGCCACCAGGTGCGGAGCCACCGGGGAGGGGGAGGGCGGGGGATAGTACTTTGTAAAAAAAAAATAAATCCATAACCTTCTTCTTCTTCTGAACCAGAATCCCTACAACCTTTATATTTGACACAGATGATCAGCTCATAGACTCTATTTTACATAGCTATAACCATGAATGTTTGGCTACCATGCAAAGTCATTGGGGGAGAGGGTAGTATTTCGGGTCAATTTTGAAATTTTAAACCTTCTTCTCATGATGAAGTAGGAATCTTACAGGCTCTAAATTTGGCATGAGTCATCAGCTCATATACTTTAATCAAAAAAGATATAGACATGATTGTTTTGTGCTACAGGGGCAGAGACCCAAGAGGAGGGGGTAGTGCTTTGTGGTAAATTTAACAATTGTTATAAATTCTACTGAACCAGAATTCCTACAGCTTTTTCATTTGATATAGAATAATCAGCTCATAGAACTTAATTTAAAAAGCTATTATGATTGTTGGGCCACAAGGTGCGGAGCAACAGGGGGGAGAGGGTAGTACTTCAGGTCAATTTAACATTTGAACTTTTTTTTAAGCTCACCTGAGCACAAAGTCCAGCTTCCGTCCTTTGGTTGTCGTCTCCGTCCATCAACAATTTCTTTAAATGATATCTTGTCCTAAACTACTGGGCCAATTTACTCCAAATTTTACAGAAATGTTTCATAGGTGGTCCCCTCCAAGATAGCCTAAAGAATTGAAATCTATGAAAAACTTTGGTTGCTATGGCAACCAAAGTTGAAATTTAACAGAATCTTATAAATTCTTCTTCTGATGAACAAGAAGCCCTACAGCTTTGGAATTTGCCTTGGATGATCAATTCATAGACCTTAATTATGAGGGCTAAAATTATAACTGTCGGGCCACCAGGTGCGCATTACTAAAGTTATCCCAGATACTCTCTTGTAAAATGATCATGCAAGAAAAAACAGACTGATAACAGTTCCATTTTGGATCTTGTATTTTCAAACAGCAATAGTAAAACTGAGAATGTGGAATCTTACTTGTCTGACCAAAATATTATTTTCCTTTACACATAAATTTGTTACAGTTCAATTTTTCAAAAGAAATGCAAGTTACCCTTAGGTGCTTTGACTCAGGTGAGCAGACCAGGGCCAAAGGCCCTCTTGTTAGGAAAATGTATTGCCGATATATGATCAGATAGCAATTATTGCTTTGATACTGCTCTTTGCTTCTTTATTCTTCAGGTAAGAGAATCTCTATGTCTTCCATAGCATCACCATCCTGTATAATGCTTTGGTGCACTTCATCTGTTCCTCGTCACCTGTTTGGTCACCTACAAGGTAGTTGAATAGGACACCAGCCTTTAGTGTGCCAATTCAGGTGATGATGATCATGTTGATGCTCTACAGCAGCCCCCTGTATGGACTGTGATGCTATGGAACTGAAAGGTTACTTTATCTAGACATAGTGGAGGTAAGGATTGTTAGTATAAGAGCGTAGGATAAACAATTTTCACTGGAAAACTCCTATATTTTTACTCTAGATGAGCTAAAAACTCCTATTTTTTTTTAAAAATATTCCTATTAAAACTCCTATATTTTTTAGAAGACCTGGTAGACAGCCTGAAAAAGGTTTAAACCAACAATGCACTATATAACATAGCTAATATAGAATTGTTTTATTTTGAATAAGATGCTTCTGTATCGATTTCAGTTTTGGGATTTCAACAACCCAAGACACAACAAAGGAATGTTGAACTCAGGATCGCCAGTCTGGAGGGCAAGATACACAGTAAGTGATAAAAATATCACATCAATCAGAAACCCTCGACGATTCTGCAATTAGGGCGTAGCCAAGAAAGCGTGTCATATCGCATGTCACATGTGTCACATCACAAACATAACTAAAGATGACGTTCCAAAAAACGAAATCAACAAAAGATAATAATTGGGCATATTATAGTTTGAAAACAAAATGCAGTGTACACTGCGTTTTGTTTTCAATTATAACATGCCAAATAGATCTCGACCACCAATCAGAAAGCATTAAAGGCAGAGGTACAGATAAGATAGGGTAATGCCAGTCTAAAATCTTTATTTCTTAATGAAACATTATGAAGTGGGTACTCATTGGAATTGTCTAATCAAGACAATTCTAATGACTTCCCACAAGATAGGGTTTGAGCAAGGACTAGTGAAATATTTTAGTTTGAAATCGAAAATACCCCCTCTATCTGTAGCTCTGATTAAAGGAATCTGTTATTCAAGTATATTGAGAAAGTACCTCCTCAAGCCAAATTAACTATAAGATAACCCAAACTTTCTACACTTATGTCTGTGGTACTTTCCAGTTATACAGAAAAGTCTGGGTAATGTTCTGAATGATGTCACATGGCACATGATTTTACAAGGGGCCAAAAGTGGTATTTCATTTAAGAGATGAAGAGAGTATTTTTTGATTTCATGGGGGAAACTAAAAACCTTATCACACTATATGCAAAGCAGATTCATGCATACATTCTTAATAATACATTCTTATTAGGTTTAATTCGTCTTAAACCTATTTCTCATTGCACTTTATTTAAGGAAGTTCACATGTAAAAATTTTGCAATGTTTCATACGTAATGAACTTTAACAGTGTTAACCAAGGTTTCCTAATGATTTAATTAAGAAACCTTGGTCAATATTGTGAAAGATCATGAGTTCCGAAATGTTGTGGAACTATTATGGTTCCACTGCCTTAATTGTACACAAAACTGCCGTAAGCCCACAAACAAAATTTTCTTGCAGCCATTTGGTGAGGGTTTAGTTACAGTAGTATTGTCTCAGTTACGTCGTAGTGAAAACAACATATTTGTGTGGAACAACAACACTCTAGAACAGCCAGTCTATCAGATCACAGGGCATGATGATGTGGTTTTAGAGTTCCAGTGGAGAAAGAAACTTGAAAGTAAGTTAAAATATTACATCTTCTGAAAAAAAGGAGTGTAGGGGGATTTTAATTTAGCACAAATAAATGTGACTTAGCACATGAAAAAGGACCATCTGGGTAGTGCCTAAAGTGTTGATCTTAGTCAGTCTGAGTGAATTGCACAGACTGACAAGGGTCAAAACTTTACACTCTTTGTTAATTTTCGAAACTAGAGTGAATTAAACCTCTGGTTGATTTGTACTGTCCAATTTCTTTTTCAAATATTTATTTCACAAAGTTCATAGTGGTCCTTTTTCACGTGACAGGTCAATATATCAAATGTGCCTTTGCATGGTATTTCCAACAATATAACATTAGCGCAAAGTATGGTTTCAGATCAGTCTGTGCAGTGATTAGAGCCTTCACTATGTCCTCTGTACATGACTACTGACTCAAAGTTCTTATAAATTCATTGCAAGTATTCTAAATGTTCTATGTTGTCTAGACAGCTCACTTTCTGTTCCTCATGCATATAATTATGAAATTGTTGAAAACGTCATGCACAGGCTCAAATATTTATCTCTACACACTGGTTAGCTATTCGTAAGCACTGTTTTGGATATCAATCATGAACTTTTTCTTAAAAATCCCTCTCCGTCGAAACCATAAAATCATTTGTCACAGAACAGACTATTCCTTAGGTAACGCTTTAATCTTTACATATATCTTCTTCCCCCCCCCCTCCCAAGGAAGAAAGAAAAGGAAACAAATCACTTTTTTAAATACTAAAAAAAATATTATGTCAAAAACATATCCTTTCATATTATATTGTAAACTTTTAAACTTTTCACCAGCTGTCATAAGTATTTTGACAGAGTTTTATTTGACTGTTACTTGGAAGATGTTTAATTAGATTTCTTTATGAAAATTGACAGTGGATATGTTTAAATTTTGTGGGCCTCCTATGGAAGAGATATAGTCTCTTTTTCAAAAGAGGCTATTAAGGTAGTGGACCCATAATAGTTCCGCAATGTTTGGGAAGTAATGAACTTTAACAGTGTTAACCGAGATTTCCTCATGATTTTCGTTAGACCTCAATAATTTTGTAGGAATTCAAGCACATTGTTTCAGGATATGGCAAAGAGAAAAAAAGTTAAATTTTTAATCAATGGTGAATTTATATTTTTGTGTGTTTTCAGACAGCCATGATTACTACCTTGTAACTTGGTCTAAAGATCAAAACCTAAAGATATGGAAGATGGACACACAAATACAAAGGGTAAAGACAGAAAATATCTGTATTTCTTTCTTACATAGAGCTACAGATAGAGGGGGTATTTTGGTTTTTAAATTTAAACGATTCAAATGAGTACCCACAACATTTGGATCCCCGACGGCGGCACTCATTCTTTCCGACTATTTGTCTCTCACCAATGGGTCGATAATCGTAGACCGATGTGAGATAGCGGCTGGAGGCTAGGAAAGGGTGTAATGGTAGTACTGGCGTGAGAAATACCAGGAATCCATTGTTAGGAGCTCCAGCCGCCGCGATATAACTGAAATAATGTTGAAAGCGGCGTAAAACCCCATTCAATCAATCAATCACAACATTTGGTTTCATTTGGAAATAAAGATTTTAGACTGGCTTTACCCCCTCTTATCTGGACCCCTGCTTACATACAGTTCTAATTAAAGCAGACTTTCATAACTCATAGAAAAAAAAGAAAGAAAATCAGTAAAAATATCTTTCACGATTGTGAATACATTTTGTCAATTAATAGGAAAGAATGCGTAACTCAATGATCTATGATGAGAATTAAGGCGAATATTAAGCAGACTCCAGGCTTCTTGTTGGCTTGTAGAGACGGTTAATGTATGAAAAATTTACTCTGAGATCTTACATGAAAACAAGATAAATTGGTTAAAATTCCTTGCTAGCAATCTATTAATCATTTATGTAAAAATTTACTCTTAGGATTTGAAGAGGTCTCTTTTAAGGAAATCAGCTATGTATTTCTAAAGCCCCAATGATTTAGTCTCTGCTCTGTCATAAAAAAACCTATGCTATCAGTGGAAAAAGAGTAAACTCTTATGTATTTTTTTTTTTAAAAAAGTGTCTTTTTTTATGACTGCATTGATTAGATTGTGTATATTTTCTTTCACCCTTGTCTGTTCATCTCTCTGTCTATCTATGGGTCTGGTCCATCTTTCTTCACAAAACTTGAAAAACTTAAGATTGCCTATTACTTCAAGGCTTTTCAAGATACAAAGACCATATTTGGTGTGATTGAAGATCTCAATGATAGGCATCTGGATACCCAAGGTCATGGTCTCTTGATAAGGTCATCTGTCAAAATCTTGTTGGATGAGATGGCAATCATGTTTCAGAAACCCATTTCGTTTGCCATCAATTATTGTCCACTATCCAGTGCCAACTGCCTGATTTACTGAACTTCTTGCAAAAAAAATTAATCATAAGTCAAAATCACAAATAGTGGCTGGTGTTTTCACTTAGTGTTAGATTCTGCCTTGCAAGGTCTCATTGGAATCTTCTAAAATGAGATGGTGCATGACGTAATTCCATATTTAGTTACTACCGTAGAAGCAACTTTTATTTTTGACTTGGGCCCCCCCCAAAAAAAAATTGTAAGATGTTTCGTAAACCAGGCCCCAAGCAGCTAAGTATAAGCATCGGCATGCAGTGTCTTACTTTTGATGAAACTTATTAGAGGTTCAATATAAGACAACCAAAAAAAGTAGGCAATCAGTCAGGTCTCTGGAAAAACCTGAGTACATTTAAGCTTTTACATTATTTGCTGAATATCTTCAATCTTAGCGTGAAACAGTTGTAACTGCCTATATGTTTATAGGTAGTTTCAACTGTTTCACATTGAGCCATCGATATGGACTTCTTTGAAAATTTGTTGTCATGATTTTGGTGAGTCTTAAGAGCAAGATCTGCCAAACTTTTAAATAATTTGATATTTCAGTGCAAAGCGGATGTAACTGCCTGTTTGCTAACAATTGCTTGTTTCAGTTATGCGGACATGATGTAGATTTATCTGAGACCGACGGAACTACACACGATGGTGGGGATGTAATTAGGTCAGGGACACCCGTTGTCAATGGCAACACAAACCATTTTGACCAATCAGATGGCAGATTGACACACCAACAACCGATGAGCTTGTACCAAGAGTTCTCCTTGCTGAATAAACAGATTCCAAATGTAACAATCGACAAGGTAAATAAAAATCTCGAATGAGACGACTCCTATGAGTGACTGCAAAATAGGGTTTGAGTGATCATTATTGAAATACATGTATTTATACTTGAAATCAAAAGTATTAAGACCTTATTTGACAACCAAACCCTATGATGTGGGTAATAATTTGAATTGTCTAAGTGAAGCAGTTCGAATGATTACCCACAAAATAGGGCTTGTTTGAGCATTATTGAAATATCTTAATCTGTAATCCAAAATACCCTGTTTGCAATACATGTTTTGTTCCTATAACAAATGGATGACCAGGAGACATGCTGTCTAATCAATGTGGGTGCAGGAAAAATATGCAGCTAGTCTAACCATCAACTTTCCAAGTAACTATACGAATGGATAAACCCTATGTTGGGGGTACTCATTTGAATCGTCTAAATGAGACGATTCCAATGAGTAACCACAAATAGCAATTGTATTAGCATTATTGAAAAATCTGAATTAAAAATCCGAAATGCCTGGTTTAAATACAATGCAAGTTTTGTTTATGAAACGAGCCCCTGTCATAGTGCAGTTGGTAGCCTGTCAGACTGTCAATGTAGAAGTCCAAGGTTCGATCCCCGATGGTGGCACTCATTCTTTTCGACTATTTGTCTCTCACCTTAGGGTTGATGATCGTAGACCTATGTGAGATAGTAGCTGGAGGCTTGGAAGGGATGTGATGGTTGTACTGGTGAGAGAAAAACCAGGAATCCATTGTTAGGTGCTCCAGCCGCCCCGATATAACTGAAAAAATGTTGAAAGCGGTGTTAAACTCCATTTAATCAATCAATCAATCAATTGTTTATTTAACAGATGGATGGCCAGGAGAGACACTGCCTACTCTCCGTGGGTGCAGGTAAATATACAGCTAGTCTGACCATCAACTTTCCCAGTAACTATCCTAACGGTGCGGCTCCATCTTTTGAACTCACACAGCAGACTGGGATGGGACAAGGATTTGTTAAAAAACTCATGAAGGTATGTTTGTGGAAAAGGAACTTTTCTTATATTTTCATCATAGTTATGTTCCTTGACCAATGAGATGAAAAACTATCTCAGATATTAAAATGTTATTTGTGTGTCAGGGGTGTGGTATAAGAATTCTCTCAATTTGTCCACGGACAAGTAATAGTCTATTTCTCTCAATTCCTGGATCAAAATGAACTTGTTCGCAAAAATTGAATGGTAAATATTGAGAAAACATTGTATTTAATGAAGCAAATGCTGTAACACAGCATTTTCTTCATTAAAGACAATGTTTTCCACCCTTTGATACAAAAATTAGTATGACCTTTGTCCTAGATCCTGTAAGTTCTGTTCAAAGATTTGCTCTGGTATGTACTTGTCCATAGATAAGTAGACTTTAAAAAACTGTACTTGCCCGCAAGTGGAAAAGCTTGTGTCGGACAAGTTAGGCAAGGGAATTCCACACCCCTGTGTGTGAAATCAGTAGTTGGATTTATCAAATGAAAATTGAAACCTTCCTGGGTGACATAAATATTGCAACTACAGCTTGACTAAGCTGTAGTTGCAATTTTTGTAAGTCACCCATAATTTGAAAAAGTGTTTAATTTAATAACAGGAAAGGACAGGGTTCCACATTTAACTTCTGAAATAAATGAATAATTTGATTTTGTCAATTGATATTTTGATTGGCAGCTTTAATATGTCAATTCTACTAATGGTTGGATATTTTGCAGGTATTGAAAGAGACAGACAGAGGTCGACATTTGACTTATGCAATAAATGAACAATTTGATTGGTCAATTGATATTTTGATTGACAGCTATGATATGTCAATTCTACTAATGGTTGGATACTTTGCAGGTATTGAAAGAGACAGACAGAGGTCGACATTTGACTTCTGCAATAAATGAACAATTTGCTTGGTCAATTGATATTTTTATTTCATTCGTTTTACTTACTTATTTTACTATACAATAGGGATTCCACTCTATGTTTACATTCGGACTCGCGTAGACGCTTAAACTCAAAATAAAGCGTCTGCGTGATCCTGATCACCAACAAGGAAACACATGGTAATCAGTTTTTACTTTAGCGTTGAAACGTTCGGACGTGTTTTTTAATTGTTTTTTCTAACTTAGTTTATTTTTTGGATTATGGCTGAAGCAGCGGTGAAGGCTTCACGCGAGGAACAGCCGAATTCTCCCTCGTCGGTTCGCTCGGAACCTGTTGACAAGGTGAAACGCACGACAGTTCGCGAGTTAGAGGCTAGAATGTGTCAAATGCAGTCGGCGACGGATGCAAAATTTGATGCAAGTATGAAATTGTTGCAGGACCGGCCTTCGGGGCAGGGTCAATCAACAAATTCGCAAGACAAAGACGAGACTCGGGCTCGTCGGTCTTCCGCGAAAACCGATGACAATTTGAATGTTGGCAGTTTTGCGCTGGACATAGATGCAATTTCTATCCATCCGAGGATGTCGGAATATAGAAATATTTTTTCAGAGGAGGAGAGAGATGATGATAGTTCATCTGTTTTGAGCTCCGTTTCTAATTCAAGAGAAAATAAAAAGAAACGTGACTTGGTCAGTTCTTATGTCATTGAACAGCCTAGTGGGTGTAACCTAGCTAGCATTTTCAATACAAATGAAAAAGAAGAAGAGAAAAAAGGGATTGTTTTAGACAATTTACAGACTTCTATTCTAAAAAAATCTTGGAGATCTGAAAATCCAAGCAAATTGAGTGCCTACAGAGACGAATATAGACTTAACTTTCCAGTTAGTGAATCGTCTTCAGATTTTTTACAAGTCCCAGGGCTTTATTATTTGGTGGAACCCATGCTTAGAAAACGTCATGGTTCTAAGGCAGTTAGACTTGGACCAAAGGCAAGCAATTAGTTTCGCAGCCCTTAAAATCAATTGAGTCACTTGGCTATCAAGGACAAATGGCTAGTCGCTTTGGTATCTTAGCCTTGTCTTACCTTCAACAAGGGCTTGGTTCACTCATGAGTTCATTAAGTGGCCCAGATTCAAACATTGACCGATCTATACAGACTGTCAGGGATTTATTTGACATGTCATCCAAAGCTTTGGATCAAGTTGGTAGATCAGGAGCATACCATCATATTATTAGACGGAAGGCTGCAGTTGCAGACACAGGTCTAGACACTTTGAAAGATATCCACGTCAAAGTACTTGATCTCCCACTTAATAGCAAGGGTGTCTTTGGGCAAGGCCTAGAGGAAAAACTCAAAGATAGGAAAGAGAAAAAGGATCAATTGAGTGATCTTGTGCCAGAATTGTTCGACAGCAAGAAAAGAAGCTGGTCAGGCAGTTATGATAAGCAAGATACGAAGAGGCAAAAGACTTCTTTTGGAAATAACCCATCAACCACTGTCACCTCTTATTCGAAACCTAGCTACAACAGGGTGGGCACTTCGAATTTTCAATCTGACAAATCTTACGGAAAGGAGAAAACCGAACAGACAGTTCCGCCTTTTCGTATTCCAAAGAAAAAATGACTTCATGGTAAGAAATGTTCAAAACTCTATTCTGGCAACTTTTCCTCAGGTACCTGTTGGGGGTCGTCTGAGTTTGTTCCTGGCCAATTGGAAAAAGATAACTTCAGATCAATGGGTTCTGTCAGTCATACAGCATGGCTACAAACTAGAATTTCTGAGCATTCCACAACCATCAGGGATTCGTCCCACGGTTATACCTGTAAAAGATCAGGAATTAATTTCAGAAGAAATGGATACTTTACTAAAAAAAGACTGTATAGAAAAAGTGCCTGTACAATATGCTCAGGACGGTTTTTACAGTACATTTTTCCTAGTTCCGAAGAAAAATGGGAAAATGCGTCCAGTTATCAATCTCAGACCCCTCAACAAGTATCTAGCAAAGAAACATTTCAAGATGGATACTTTATCAAAAGTAATAAATCTATTGAGACCACAAGATTGGGCCATAACAATAGATCTTTCAGATGCTTACTTACACATTCCAATATTTCACAGCCACAGAAAATACCTGAGATTTTGTTTCAAAGGCCAGTGTTATCAGTGGAAAGTGATGTGCTTCGGTCCCACATCAGCGCCCAGAGTCTTTACAAAGCTAGTGTCAGTAGTGGCAGCATATCTCAGGATTCAAAATGTCAGACTGGCAGTCTATCTGGACGACTGGTTAAGTCTAAATCAAACAAGAGACAATTTGATGCAAGATCGCAGGTTATGTCTGAATCTTCTGGTCTCCCTAGGTTTCATGATCAATTTAGAAAAATCAAACCTATACCCAAGTCAGAACCTAGTTTATCTGGGTGCTCTTCTCAGCCTGAGCAGAGGGCTGATTTTTCCAACAGAGGAAAGGTTTTTGAAAATTCAATTAGCACTGAAACCATTTTGTCTTCAGTCTGTCAAAGCCCGAGACTATCTACATCTATTGGGTCTAATGGCGTCCTGTATAGAACTGGTCCCAAATGCACGTCTGTACATGAGACCAATTCAGCTTCACCTACTGCACTTCTGGAAACCTTCCAAAGACCCTCTGGAAAAGTTGGTTCCTTGCACTCACCACCTCAGATCTCATCTGACTTGGTGGGAACAGAGAGCAAACATTTTAAAGGGTCGGTCCTTTCAAAAACCTCTGTCAGAAGTGACAATCACTACGGATGCTTCCAAAATCATGTACGGGGGTCATATGGACAACCAGATTGTACAGGGCAAATGGAGTATACAGCAACAAAGTTGGCATATAAACCTCTTGGAAATGGAAGCTATTCTTCAGACAATTACACATTTTCTGCCCCAGATAACTCAGAAATCTGTCTTGGTCAAAACGGACAATATGACTTGTGTCCAATATATCAATCACCAAGGGGGCACTCGGTCGAGCAAACTGTGCATGAAAACTTGGGAAATATAGAATCTTGCCATTCAAAACCAAATGCCCTTAAGGGCAGTCCATGTTTTAGGAAAACAGAACATTCTCGCGGACCAGCTCAGTCGCCAGAAAATTTTGGCAACGGAATGGACACTGAAGAGGGAAATAGTTCAGAATAATTTTGCACGTTGGGGTCACCCTCTGATGGATCTGTTTGCTTCAGAACAGAACAAACAGACGGAAGTATTTTGCACATGGTTTCACTCTCATCTAGCTTTTGCAACAGATGCTTTATCTATTACCTGGGAGAACATGTTTGCGTACGCTTTTCCCCCAATTTGTCTCATTCCGAAGATACTGAATCACATGTCTCAGTTTCAGTGCGAGATAATTTTGATAGCCCCGTGTTGGCCACGCAGACATTGGTACACGGAGTTACTTCAGTTTCTCATTGCAACACCAATAAAACTACCAATTATTCCAGATCTGTTGGTTCAACCAAGGTCACAGATCTATCACCCAAATCCCCAGATATTTCAGTTAGTGGCATGGAAACTGTCAACAGACTTTTCCAAGATAGAGGCTTTTCGGAACAGTCTAGAAAGCTTCTCAGGGCCTCCTGGCGTAAAGGGACACAAAAAGACTATAATGCCAAATATAGAATGTTCTGTAGCTGGTGTTGTCAACGGGAAATTGATACCAATAATGTGTCTTTGACAGTAATTTCAGACTTTCTCACAGATTTATTCAATGAAGGTCTGCAATACCGCACAATTGCGGGATATAGGTCAATGTTATCAAATGTTCTTCCACCTATAGATGGTTTTAAAGTAGGTCAACATCCTGACTTAATCAGACTGATCAAGGGAGTCTTCAATTCTAGACCTCCACAAAAACGTTTGGTACCAGAGTGGAATTTACAAGATGTTTTGGTTTCATTGCAAAAGAGTCCTTTTGAACCAATGAAAAAAGCATCATTAAGATACTACATATAAAACAGTATTCTTAGTCGCTATTTCTTGTTTCAGAAGATGCAGCGATATTCAGTCTCTGCAGCTGGGCGAGGGTTCAGTGAATGTGCAGCAAAAAGGACTAACTTTTGTAAGACATGGTTTATCAAAACAAGACAGAGAAGGTCATTATGGTACTTCCATCTTCATTCCTACTTTCAAGGAGGACAAAAGACTTGATCCTAAAAGAAGCATGTATTATTATTTGAAGAAAACAGAAAGTTTCAGGAAAAAACCTGATGGAACAGAGGAGCTAAGTGTTTTTCTTAGTATTAATGAGCCTCATAAGCCTGTTAGTTCTCATACTATTTCAAATTGGATTGTACAGACTATAAAAATGTCACTTAAGGACAAATCAATTAAAATTAAAGGTCACAGTACAAGAGCTATTGGATCCTCCTATGCACTTTTCAAGGGTGCTTCCTTAAGTTCGATTATGGCTGCTGCAGATTGGAGTCGTGAATCTACATTCATAAAGTTTTATTTGAGGGATATGTCCTCTCAGAGCTAGGCAAGCTCTGAAACGGGTGTTGTTTTAGACTTTAGCGAGTCGCGATTTGAAACCTGTGTTTTGTTCATTACAAGTAGTAATATTAACATGTTGTATATAGTGTTCTGTACAGAAGGGATATAATGTGATATATTGGTGAAATGTACAGTTGGGATGTTGATGTATTTTACTCTGCCAAGAAATATACAAGCATCTCCTCCAGGATAGAAGGTAAGCATTGCTTTGAAATCTATCCCTATTGTATAGTAAAATAAGTAAGTAAAACGAATGAAATAAAATTATTAAATTTTATTTCAAGTTTGAATTTTATGAAAGAGTTTTACTTACTTATTTTACTTGTTTCCCACCACCACCCCTACTTGTATTTTCTTGGATGGGAAACGTTTCAACTTAAATACAAAACTGATTACCATGTGTTTCCTTGTTGGTGATCAGGATCACGCAGACGCTTTTTTTGAGTTTAAGCGTCTAAGCGAGTCCGAATGTAAACATAGAGTGGAATCCCTATTGTATAGTAAAATAAGTAGGTAAAACTCTTTCATAAAATTCAAACTTGAATTAAAATTTAATAATTTGATTATCAGCCGTGATCTGTAAATTCTCTTTATGGATAAATATTTTGCAGGTATTGAAAGAGACAGCCCAGATGCATGTCAACAGGAATGCCAATTGTCTGGAACCGTGTATCAGACAGTTTGCAACTGTTTTTGAGAACATGACTGTAAGTGTGATCCTCTAAATTAGTCTCCTAATTATGCCCCCCCCCCCTTCAAAGAAGAGGGGGTATATTGCTTTGCACTTGTCTGTCAGTCTGTCCGTCAGTAGACCTTTTATTGTCTGCAGCATATCTCAAAAAGTATGCAAGCTTGAATCATCAAACTTCACAGGTTGATAGATCTCATTGAGGAGAAGTGCATTGCATAAGAACCATTACTCTACTCATCATATTTGTTGAGTTATTGCCCTTTGTCAATTGACAGGAATATTCCATTGACCTGCTCTTATGGGGGCATAAGTTTTACAAACATCTCTTGTTATCAGTTACTTTGGAGAAAAAAAAGGACCAAAACCTTGTCAAAGAGTAGAGGTTCATAAGTATTATTAGAGAAGAAGAAAATGGTTCCAAATGTTTGTTTGATTTCAAGCTTTAATTGGTAAATTATATTTTAGAGTAAATTCTAAATGTTTTCTGTCCTATTTATTCACCTGCCCTGCAAAATTTTACAAAAAACTTGCTGTTGCCAATCACTGCTAGCCTATTCAAGTAATAATGGCCATGTTGAGTATTGGGATAGATTTCACTGATACACATATGTAGCTACTAGTGATGGGCAGAATAGTCGATTATAATCAACAATCAGTTGGATTAGGCTTCCAATTGTGATAATCAACTAAGAAACCTCATATTAGTATGCATTGGGAGATATTAAGGGCAAAGTCCTTAGACAAGGTCAACTCTTTGAGAAAATGTTGTTTCACAAAATCTTATATTTTTCAGATTGAAGAACGGAAGACCCCTGACTCTGACAATTTTCCTCAGATGACCAATCCACTACACCAAACATTTATGCCAGGGCTATACACATTCCAGGATAGCTATATACCTTTTCCAAGGACTTGTGGGGCAAGGTTTAACTCTACAGGTAAGATAATCCCCCAAAATGATTAATTACCTTTACCAAACTGCATTGGGGATGACAAAATGGTGCGAACTGTTTGCCAATATTACCCCCGCTTTGCATGCAAGTGCACATGCAAAGTGGGGGGTAAATTGGCAGACAGTTTGCGCTGTTTTATCATTCTAAACATGGGGCAGATCTATATTTTGGGGCTATTTGCCTTACAGGAAAGTTATATACCTTTTCCAACGACCTATGGGGCAAGATTTAACTACAGGTGAGATGAAATCTCCCATTCCCATCATAACAAACATGTACACAAGACTATACACATTCAAGGAAAGCTATGTACCTTTCCCTAGGACTTAAGGGACAAGGTTTCACTTAACTGATGTGATATATCCCCCTGACACATCTTGTACAAAGCTTTATATAAGAGCTATACACATTCTAGGAAAATTATCTACATTTTCCTAGGACTTGGGGGCAAGATTTAAATGGACAAATAAGATAAATAAGATTATCCTCCCCCTAAATAAGAAATTCCCTCCAACAAACCTTTATATAAGAGCCAAATGGGAATGGGAATTCCACAAACATGTCTGTACATTTCTCAAGATAGATACTGAGAGCCTCACTCATCCTTTATCATCTTTTTATCTTCTACCATTTGGTTAATAATCATAGACCTATGTGGGTTCTGAGTTGGATCATTTTACTATCAAGGCTTTAGGTTGAGACAAGATATGAGGTGTTATTATGAACAAACTGTCTTCAACCTAAGCATAGCTGAAAAATATCTGTCGTGAGCGGGTGTCGAACCCATGCGGACAACAATATTCAAATAATTGGTTTACAAGTTTAATGCGCTAACCACTGACCCAAAGAAGATCTTCCCTGATGCAGGTGTCAGACATTGTATTTAAACCTATGAAGATATGCAGGACAGTGGTGAGAGTGGTCTCCCATAACAAGTGTATTTTATTTTAAATAACTTGAGGTTATTTTATATTCTAGGTCTTTTGGTTTGCTTTGGGAGATCAAGGGAAACAAATAAAAGTAGAGACAAAACACCAAAGTAAGTAAAACTATCTACTGTTTACTTTAAGACTTTAGGGGACACATTACACTCAATAAAGGGGATGTTATAAAGGATGTTAATTGTAGCTATTTTCTTAATTTTTCAAACAGTTGCTTTTACCAGCAACATTAAACTCTTGCTAATGGAATCTGATTTACAGAAACTCTAAAGAGGACTGATCGGCCCACTTTCAGTTAATTTTAGCTTGGCTGTTTTTGGAGAAAACCCGAGGTATCGCTATAGCCTTGGCATTATCGTCGTTGTTGACTTTTTGATATATTTCTGGTTCTACTGTAGGCATTTACTTGAAACTTGACACTCGTGTTAACCACCAAAAGAGCAACATATACTGTCAAGGGTGATAACTATAGATGCATTTTGTCCAAATTACGTCCCTGTTTCTACTTAGATTTTTATCCATAATCCAGCACTCAACATCCCAGCGATGGGACCTGTAGGGGGTACTTTTGTTATTCTACCTCATTTAGAGATCAAGGGCATACATAGAGAATAACATGTATGTGTCTCAAAATATAAATATGTTATCTGGTGGAGGTTGGGAGAATTTATCAGGCTGAGGCTTTTCACAGTCAAGATTATTCCTCGCTGCCGAGACCAGATAACATTGATATTCTAAGACACATACATGTTATTCTATTTATCATGCCACCCTTTTTTGCTCTTAATTATAATAAAACCTTACAAATCTAGAATTCAGGTGAAGGTGTATGCAAATTGTTTCTATAAATAACCTGTCTCATGATATCATGTTATGTTATCAGACAGGTGATATCAGGTCAGTACAGGCTTCATTGCATGATAATGTATATTTACTGTCTTAAAACTTTAATATTGGCCATTACTTGCCATTGGACAAGACCTTTCTGATGGTTCCCCTTTCAAGTCATTAGTCAAGACTAAGGGCAAGGGCAATTCTTTTTAAAATTTTGAAAATGGTATTGCTAGGGGCATTAATGAAATGGCAATTCTTTTTGAAATTTGGTAAATGGTAGTGATAGGGGCATTGAGACAATGGCAATTCTATTTGAAATTTGGAAAATGGTAGTGATGTTTAACAAACACATCTTGTTGAGTGCAAAACTTGACAAGGGATAACACTTTTTGCATTGTAAAGATGGTTCCTTCAGTACAATGTATGATATGTTGTAGATTCTATATCTTATACAAAAAACACATATGAGTAACTTTGCACATAGTTTTGCTGCAAAGTTTCCTTTAAAAAAGCAAATGGATAAGAAAATGAAATTAAAAAAGTTATTATTGTTTTAAATTAAAAGTGATTTGTTCTTTACAAAATTTAGTCCCTCCAATTTTTCAGAGCACTTTCAGATCTGGCAGCCTTTACTACAACCAATAGAGTGAGATCATCTCAAACATCTACAGGATTTCCCACTCTGTTCTCTAGAAGTCCTCCCACACCTAAACCAGAACATGTCTCTATTAGTAACTTTTATATACACAAGGTAAGTTCCTATGCCATAAGGTATGAAGATTTCTCGCCCTGTTCTCTAGAAGTCCTCCCACACCTAAACAAGAATATGTCTCTATTAGTAACTTTTATATACATAAGGTAAGTTCCTATGCCATAAGGTATGTAGATTTCTCACCCTGTTCTCTAGAAGTCCTCCCACACCTAAACAAGAATATGTCTCTATTAGTAACTTTTATATACATAAGGTAAGTTCCTATGCCATAAGGTATGAAGATTTCTCACACTGTTCTCTAGAAGTCCTCCCACACCTAAACCAGAATATGTCTCTATTAGTAACTTTTATATACATAAGGTAAGTTCCTATGCCATAAGGTATGTAGATTTCCCACCCTGTTCTCTAGAAGTCCTCCCACACCTAAACAAGAATATGTCTCTATTAGTAACTTTTATATACATAAGGTAAGTTCCTATGCTACAGGGTATGTAGATTTCCCACCCTGTTCTCTAGAAGTCCTCCCACACCTAAACAAGAATATGTCTCCATTAGTAACTTTTATATACATAAGGTAAGTTCCTATGCTACAAGGTATGTAGATTTCCCACCCTGTTCTCTAGAAGTCCTCCCACACCTAAACAAGAATATGTCTCTATTAGTAACTTTTATATACATAAGGTAAGTTCCTATGCTACAAGGTATGTAGATTTCCCATCCTGTTCTCTAGAAGTCCTCCCACACCTAAACAAGAATATGTCTCTATTAGTAACTTTTATATACATAAGGTAAGTTCCTATGCTACAAGGTATGTAGATTTCCCACCCTGTTCTCTAGAAGTCCTCCCACACCTAAACAAGAACATGTCTCTATTAGTAACTTTTAAATACTCAAGGTATGTAGATATCTTAGTCCAAGTGTACCTGGTTCAAGATTATTGTCCTTTCCCCCTCTTCCCCCTTGTTTGGCTGTAAATCTAAGAGCATATTGAGGGATCAGTGCAAAACTATTGTAAGTGCCTTTAAATATATAGGCACTTGCAATAGATTTGTGCTGACCTCTCAGTAATATTTAATCAAGAGGTGACAGGTTTTATTCTAACAGTAGCACCTCTCCTGTCTGACAAGGATGTAATGGTAGTATTGGTGTGAGAGATACCAGGTATCAATTTTAAGCTGCTCCAGCTGCCACGATATAACTTGAAAGATTGGTGTTAAACCCATTCAAGCAAAATCAATATTGTTTACAGATTATCATTTTCAATTGATCTATTCTAAATTTTACCATTAAACAATTAGTTTATCTGTCAATAACTAATTCGCAATTTTCATAGTTAAAATCAATATACATTGTATGTATATGCTCCTTATAATATTAAGGATAAAGCCAGTCACTAATACCAAAAAGTTTGTTAATGAGCCAACTGTGCCAACTATGTTTTTAGAAATTATTCTAGCAGGGTAAATGTAGATTTTTAAAGATTTTTTACCTTAATACTATACCATATTAGTTTCAGGGTGCTTCAAAGCTTCAATCTACTAAATCTAAAAAAGTGTACCTTTAAGTATTACTAAAAAATGATTGCAGCTTAAAATATTTTGTACAACATCAACAACTGAAAAGTCACAATGATTATAGACATCAAAGAACTTGAAATGATAAGTACATTCATGTGTGTTTGGTTTTCAGAGAACTAGAACAAAATCAAGAACTTTCAAAGATTTCACAGAAAACAAGTTCAAGAATGGAGATAAAGCCATAAAGAAGGAGAAAAAGACAGTTAAACTGGACCCAGTCAGGATATATGACAGTGAATGTTTGCTCAATATATACAGAGATCTTGGAGAAAAATACAGGTAATCAGTCTAATTTGATAAGTGTTTACCCAATGATAAATATTAGGACTTCCAGAACATGAATAAAGGAGAAAGAGTATGTAACAAATCATCTTTCCTTTGCTTACATTGATTTCCAAATTGATTATTTCATTGTTTGTCAACTGTGAGATTGTGTTTTATTCTTATCAATTAAAAAACTTCAAAAGGAAATGCTCTTTTCTTGTTTGAGACAAAGTAAATTTGGCCTTGTTTCATTTGTGAAAAAATTCCAGCCTTTAATCTAAATTATTGCAAAAAATATAAGTTTAGAAGTTGTTACAGCCATACATTAACGCGACAAGAAGCGGGCCTTCAGGGTTGAAACGTAGATAAAGCAGTAAATTTAGGTGCCATTAATGTCTACCTTTCTTCACTTAAATTTTCTCTATCTGGGACTTATACAATTTGATTTATTTCAAAGATACTGACCCTTTTCTAAAATATTTGTTTTTCCAAAAATACAATATAGGTTTAATTTTTTGAAGAGTAGACTCATTTATGTAAATGAGTAAAATGCCTCATAAGGAATATGCTTCAAAGTGCTTTAACACCCTTGTGCTTCGCACTCGGGCGTTAAAGTATTTTTAGGTCTCGGCAAATAGAAGCACCCTTATAAATGTGAAGTAAAACCAATAGGCACAAATTTATTGCAAAAAATGAATATTTGAAACAGAGTTCTAGTAAAGGCCAAAAAGGGGTAGCATTGCAAAAAATCTTGAGAGGAATGTAGAATGATCAATTCAGATGCAGAGCATTGGTCAAAAGCAGAAAGTTTTGACTTATCAGCTTGAAAATTCTGATATAACTCTCAATTTTTTTTTATTTTTTTTTCCTAGCACTGATGTTTCCAATATAGAAGCCATGTGTAATCACAATAAGAAAGAAGCAGCTGCAGTTGGCAGGCAAGATTTAGTTAAGGTAAGGGATTTTAAAAAAAACCAACAGATTAATAATTACTGAATTAATTTTACAACATTGATATTTATTTGACTGTCTTGGTGGCAGAGGCGCTCAACTCTCAACCTGCAGGTCTGTGATTCAGCCCTATTGTCACAAGGTGTTTTTTATGGGCAACCCAGCTGTTGAATTTTGGTTTAAGCCATTTCCTCTTTCTAAGAGATGTGAAAACATCAGGAATTAGTATATGCATTAGAGAGAGACATTGCAAGCTCAAGCTTAAGATGCAATCAAACAAAAATAATTTTGTAAAATCTTAACTAGATTATATTTCCAAAATTGAGCAGTGTTTATTCTAGGATTGTTTAACTGTGGGGGATTTCAGCACAAAATTGAAGCAATTTAGAATGAGAAATAAGTGGTATTCCATACTCTTTGATCCTGGTAAAAAATCCCCAACAAATCTAAATCTTTGAAAAAAGTGGGGCAGTCCCCCCAATCCCTAGAATAAACATTGTTGAAGCTTTGTATAATCACATTAGGAAGGAAGCAGCTGTAGTTGGAAGGCAGGATTTAGTCAAGGTAAAGGAGCCCCAGATAGAGGGTAACATCCAGTTTAAAATGACAAAAAAATCAAATATTCATCAAGCAATTCCTCTGTTGTGGGTACTCATTAGAATCATCTTATCGAGACAATTCAAATGAGAACCCACAACCAAGAGTTTGGATCAGAAATATTAAATTTAGATTATCATCTTTTCCTCATTTTTGGAGCCTAAAAAAATTCACACATCACCTACAACACCAGCCCCCCCATTTCGGGATGACAAGACGAAGCTAATAGTTTGCCAATTAAACCCTGCTTTGCATGCAAGTGCACAGGCATGCACATGCAAAGCAGGGTATAATTTGCAAACTTTTTGTGCAATTTAGTCACCCTGAACCCTTGGCAGATATAGAGGATGTACTTGTAAAATAAGTTAAAATTGAGTAAGAGAAAGGAATTAAAGATTATCCTTTTCATTTGTGACAATATATTGAACTTATAGGCCTAAGAGTAGTCTTATGTTAGAAGAAAAGTTGTAGAATTAAACTGTGCTTATTTGAAATATGATAAAAGGATTGTTTGAAATATGAAAAAGAGGTTTAATTCAGGACCTAAATTAATGAAAAAAAATATTAATGAAATTAAGTTGTAAGGCAAGGTGTAGGTTTTATAATTTCATCATTATCATTTTGGTATACTATAATAAATTATTTTTACCTTTTAATAATGAGTTCAAAAGAAATATGTCCTATTTCATAATTACATAGCTATGGTCTTTGGTACAAGTTATGAAGAATCCAATACTCAACCCAAGTCCTAACCCAGATGATGGGCCTCCTTGGGCTAGAAATACATTTGGAAGACCTCTGCTTGAATCTTTGTAAGTAAAATGAAACCTTGTCATGCTGAATAAAAAGTTGAGAAAATGCATTAAAATCAAAGTGCTGAAAGCACATAATTCACAGATTTTGAGTCAGTATTTATTTTGAAAATATGATGTTCAAACTTTTCTGGTTTAAAAAGGAAAATCAGATGGTATGGGCTAAGATTAGACTGCTCATTGTGTGCAGGCTGATCTTTATCTTTACATCGTGCCAAAGCAGTAATACACTTCAATTAGAATGGCAAGGGTCTATCACTATCACTCTGTTTTGCTAAGTGGAGTAAATAATCTCCAAAGGTTCCACTGAAAAGAAGTAAGAAAATTTACTATCTATAACTTTGGATGAAATTTGTAGACTTATTATACATCAGTAAATGAACTCAAGATATGTTCTACTTCGAGTTAGTACATACAACTTAACTTGCAACTTATCATCCAATTTTATCATCCAGATATATTATGTGACATGTTACACAAAAAAGAACCAGCAGGGAAATCTGTTAAACAAATATTTGAAAAAGAGATTGTTTCTAGGTTTGAGGTAACATTTCTAAAAAAAATTTCACTGTAAGATAGAATGGTCATTGTGGATTCAGAAAATGATCCAATAGCAAAAAGTTCCAACCCTTGTCATGCTGCACAGTCCGTGCAGTCTGACCAGGGTCGACACTTTTCACACTTTCTAGATGGTCCCTTTTTGCCAGACAGGTCACATATGAGCCTGTGCGTGACATTTCCAACAAATTGGAATTTTTAGTGAGGTGAAACATTGAGGTATGTAGACAGCCGAAAACTGTAAATATAAAGTTACCTGATGGTCTACAGATACTTTGAGATCTTTTCTATCTACTAAGAGCATAGTGAAGACTCTGGTCAGACTTTGCGGATGTACATGCTGGTCAGAGTCTTTACTTTGCACATATTTGAAATTGCTGAAAATCTCACGCACAAGTTCATATTTAACAAATATCTTCTCCTTCCTGTAAACACCCCTAAGAGTACACCACCAGTTATGAAGATCAAAATTCTTATGTGCGCCGCAGAAAATGGTCATATATCAGTATCCTCTCCTTCCAACTTACTGTTCTTTCTTTCGTCAAATTCTGTTTTTAACACAACTCCTCCTTTAATTATGGACAAATTTGCATGAAACTTTCACAGAATATTCCTCATTAAATGACCATGCACATATTGTCTATATTTTGTGATACTATGCTGCATTACTGAAGCGAGCCTTTGTTGAAGAATTTCACGTAGTAGCGTATTTTTGAAAGTCTGGCACTCTTGTTTTCAGGATGAATTATTACATGAAGATCTATGATGTTCAGACATTGGCCATGTTGTGTGTGGTATTCTGGGATAGAAAATGTATCAACACGACACAACACACCCAGCCCCCAGCCGGTCTGTCTAAGTCAGCGTCTAAAGCATCACTAGACTATATGCCTGCTAACGTATGTATTGTACAAGTACTTTTTTTTGTATGTTTGAAATTGAGTCTTGTAATTTTGAAATCATTTGGTAATACAATCTTGCACTGGTATGCCATAGTAGAGGACAAAATTTTAGATGGGCCCCATTTCAAAAGAATTGCTGAGGAATTATAAAAAAAAATCTTTATATTTGAGGGAAGATTATAGTTTGAACAACGAAGAAAATTCCTTGTCTGAAGTTAATTTCATGATTTCGATGGATCTTTTTGTTAGACTGGTACCACAATATTGAGACCTACTGCTATATTTTTATAGGTCTTTTGTATTTTGTTATAAACAGTGTGTACTGTATATTGTTAAGCTTACCCTATGATGAAAATATCGATATCAAGTTGTTAACAATGTTGTCAAGAAAGTTTTTATTTCAAAAGAGAAAGAAAACAATGATTATGTGGACAGTTTTTACACCTCATGCGGCTCACAACTTTTTTCTGATTGACAACAAGCTTTGGCAAATAGGTTAGACTAAGATCAGCCTGCACAGAGGTGCAGTCTGATCTTAGTCTTCACTACCTGCTTTCTGCTTATATTGTGAGAAATACTGTAGCCTGATAGCTTGAAATGTCAAAAAAGTTATCAATTTGTTTGAATCAAAATTAAATTCAGCATGTTAAGGGTGTTCTATGATATGCAAGGTACGCTAGCGATAACAGTGAGACATATTAGCTACAAAAACAGCTTGTTGTATATGCATTAATGAGTCCATCTTTGTTGGTCTGTCCATCCATCTGTCTCTTACATTTATGGATGGGTTCCAAAAAAATTTGGCACAATCATGAGAAAATGTGCTTTTCAGAATAAATTTTGAGCTAGCTTGAAGGTCAAGGTCACAGTTTGAGGTCAAAAATTAAAGTAGGGCTTATTTGGATTTTTGCTGGTATATATCTAGGGCAAGAGAATTATCATTCAAGATTCAGAATATCTAACAAGAAAAAAGCTTGACCCAGGTCAGCTTATATGCATTCCGTCGAATCTGTCCATGTAATCAGTCACAATGTTGTCATTTGACTGTTCTGTATATGCCAAATAACTTTTCATGTATGTTACTGTTTATGCATGCTGGATTCTCTTGTGCTTAATTTCAAAGCTTCATTTAGGCCACCATTTGATGAAGCAAATAGCTTTAACCCCTTTGCTGTTTAATCCCTGCTTTTTACGTGCCTGTGATTTTACGATTGAGAAAACAAGCAATTTCTTCTTTTTCCACACTATTTTCTACCTTACTGTATGGTTAATTTTCAAATTAAATCCTTTTTAAATTTTTGTCTGCAAAACCTTTGAATTTGGACAGGTTCAAAATTTTGTAAAACAGGAAAGTTTTAAATTACCTCTTGTCATGCTGAACACCAGAAAATACTCTTCAAAAAAAGTTACTTGACATGTGATATATATGCATCTTTTTAACAAAAATATCTATATATGTGTGAAAAGTCAATCAAAGAAGGTGGTGTCAGTGCATCTTAACACTGTATTAAAACAGAATTACTTTTTTGAACAAAGATTTGTAACAGAGATGTTGATTAAGGATGTTACATCGCACATGTGTAATAGTGGCAGACCTCTATAGACCTCCAGTATCTGGTACCACACTTTCTGACCGGAGAACCTACTTAGACAGGAGTCCTAAGTCGTAGTTGAAGTGGTAGTTAGAGTGAAATATCCCAAATATTGTTATGTTATTCGACGTCCTGGATGAAATTTGTTATCCAGTGTCAGACAGTTCTGGCTCTATTTATAACGCTGCAAGTCATGTTGTTACTTTACTACAAGATAGTCTCACCAGATACAACAAAGTCATTTGCAACCGCTTGTCTGAAAGGACATGCCTTGTGTGACCAATAACTTTATGACATTCCTCTGTTCGCTTGGCATGTTTTCATTACAGTCATGTGCCTAGAGGTTCAATTACAAAAGCAATCAAGTAGTGACATTTCATATACAACATAATAGAAAGCTATGGGGACTGTCCAGTGTATCTGGAACTGCATGTGCTGAACAAGAAAGTCAGATTTTGCGTAATTTGACATGACATCTCTATCCAGAAATGCTGTCAAGTAATTCACCGAAATACATGTGATATTTTTAAATAACAATAACTGTTCACAAATCAATCAAAATTTATCGAAGTGTTTACATGAATTCAGAAAAATTTGTATGTTTAATCAGTGTCAAAGAAATTTTTTTAAGAGTATATTTCTACTTTATCAGGATGTTAAACACAAGAAATCAGTTTGCATGAATGTGAAGTTTGATCATAGTCTAAACCTCTTTGTTGTCCCTATCAAACCGGATTTATATTGTGTGATGAGATGCTGGCGAAAAAGCAATGAGTATAAGTAATACACGCAAAAGCAATTGGAATATGCAAAGTACAGATGTGTACAATGGTGTTGTATTTCATGAGGGTAGCCAGTCTATATTTTTACATGCAATTACA
Organism: Fragum whitleyi; assembly: GCA_948146395.1. Taxonomy (NCBI): domain Eukaryota; kingdom Metazoa; phylum Mollusca; class Bivalvia; order Cardiida; family Cardiidae; genus Fragum; species Fragum whitleyi. The sequence continues at coordinate 38,657,158 of OX411552.1, read as the reverse complement.
ATAGTTTTGTTATAACCTCTTAATTTCTAGTTGTATTTAACTTTCCTAATGCAGATGTCTCTTTTCTATTCCCAGCCAATAATTTGATGATTTCACAGTAGAATATAGCATGGTTAAGTTCATTATTCAATGATTCACAATCATGTTTGTCTCACATAATTATTAGAAAGGCTGAAATGTTAGGGTTCAAACTATCTGACTGATGTCAGATTTTTATACCCCAGTATCAATAGATCGGGGGCATATTGTTTACTGGTGTGCATCTCTCTGTCTTTTTGTTTGTCTGTATGCAAAAATTTAACCTTAAAACTTAACTTGCTACTTAACATTTTCCTGTAACTTCAACACTATTTGAGAGGCAATGCTAATATTTGGCATGAAGGTTCCTATAATATCACACATTTATCAAGGTCATCAATCAAGATCAAGGTCAATCATAAAGGTCAAATATTACAAAACCCTGCCATTTCGGGGGTATTAGTATTTTACAAGCACATCCTGTGTATTCAAATTTTATGACAAGATTGAAACATTTGATTGGCTATGGTTTGTTTCCTTTGGCAATGAAGGTTCCATTTCTGACATTTGATTTTAATTTAGTGAAATATTGCTTGTGAATATTGTTTTCCTTTCATTTCATTTTGTTCTGTGCACGTTTATTTGTGCTGTTTTTAGACGGAGAAGTTTGGGAGTAGCACGGATAGTGGTTGGAATCTCCTGTCTTGTAAGTCCACCTCTATATAGGGTCCACCTCATGACCCCCGCTATAGTGTTTTTTAGTTCTCATTTCCTATTTTGTATACAACACATGAAGGGATCAGCTCAACAATTTTGTAAGTGCCTATAAATATATATAGGCACTTACAACAGGTTTGTGCTGACCCTTCGACATTCTTCCCTGTTTATGATATACAAGGATATGTTTTGGAAAATATTATATAGTTTTGTAAAAAAAAGAATTGAACTAAAACATTGAAGGATAAATGATTAGCTAATAATTCCTTTTTATTGACTTAGCACTTTTCAAAGAAAGTCTGATGTATTACCATATCTTCCTGGCTATTTGGTTGTTGTTGCACCACTGTGCAAAAACTGACAATTTGTTACACCTATGGTAACTTTTTGTGCAATTACTTGAAATTTAGAGTCAACACCGTCAACAGATTAATCTGAATAATCATGAGCTTTGTAGTTAGGTGGATGTCCGCATGCCTTGTCCAGTGTCTGTCAACAACATTTACCTTGAATGCTCTGTAGAGACCACAATTTTTGCCCATTCAACCTGAGAATTGGTCAGAATGATTGTGTTGATAAAATCTTGGATGAGTTCAAAATTTGGCCAACTAGGGTAAAAAACTAGGTCATGTGGGTTAAATCTTAGAAAAATCTTGTATGCACTGTTGAGGACCACATGTTTTGCCATCTTATCTAAAATTTGGTCAAAATGAATGTCTTAATGCATTATTAAATGAGTGCAAAATTGGGTCAACTGGGGTCAAAAACTAGGTCACATGGTCAAATCTTATGAGAACTTTGTATGCACTCAAGAGGCAACATATTTTGCCAATTCAACCTGAAAATTGGCTAACAGGAATTCTATTAATAATTTACTCACTAGCCAGCAGCAAACAGCCAATGTTGCCACCTAATTGCAATGCTCTTTTGAAAAAGAATTATGTGCATTTTTCAAATAAGAAACTATGTGAGATAGTAGCTGGAGGCTAGGAAAGGATGTGGTGGTTGTACTGGTAAGAGAAATACCAGGAATCCATTGTTAGGTGCTCCAGCCGCCGTGATATAACTGAAATAATGTTGAAAGCAGTGTTAAACTCCATTCAATCAATCAATCAAATAAGAACTTTTTTAGGGCAGGCACTTGATACATTTGAAGTAGTACATGGTTCACGAATTGGCACTTTAACCAAAATATATCCTGAATCAAAGGAGGGGCCACCATTCCAGTTCATGACAAAGTTTAAAAAAATCATTGGCCATTTTTTTCAATTGGTGAAATAGTTTTGCGACAATTACATGGAAAATTAGCCAAAGTTCAATATTTTCCTCTAAAAATGATTGCATCTAAGCTTTTTGAAAGTAAAAAAGGATATAATCAATCTAACTTTGAATATGTTTAAAGGAACATGTGTATGTTTTATTTCTTTTCATTTGAAAATGTCATGAACTGTCATCATTATTATTATATTTGCACAGGTATATATGTAATGCTCACACAAACCTTTGTTACATTCCTTTATCCAATTTCCTTTTTCGTTTTGTTCAGTTTCTTCTGTCAGTATGTTTCATTCATTTTGCTGGATTAAAAGGTTTAAGATAGAGTTTGTCGAAAAGTCCAGGCCAAAATTTCTGGTTTTATTGTTTACTCTTTAAGGTTGGGAAAGCTTTTTAGCTGCTAGACAAAAAGTGTTATTGTATGGGAATGAATCAACAATAACTATTTCTTGTTACAAAGGTCTTTTTATCCTATGGTGATTCTGGGCTAGACCTCAATTCTAGAAATACTAGGAATCATTGTTAGTTGCTTCAGCTGTTGCAATATGACTGAGAATGTTTAAAGCAGTGTAAAAATCATTCAAACAACAAAGTTATCCTAGAGTGAAGATCTGAATGCCAGCAGAGCTTTGGATGCTCTTCGAGGTCTCTTGTTTAATCTTACTTTATCTGGAAACAGATATTATATTTAAATTAAATAAAAAATATGGGGTATATGTATACAAAAGAACTCATTTCAAGTTGTTCTTTTTAAGATGTCTTTGTAAGTTGACAAACACATTTCGAAAATTTATGGAGCAAATTATAAATTCACTTTTTGTTTTTAGATATTTGTTAATACAAGTGAATAAAGAATTATATCATATATCAATGGCTCAGCAAAAAGCAGTAAGTTTAACTTCCAATAAACATCTAGGCCTTTTAAACTGTTTTGCACTGAGCAAAACAATACATGCAAATAAATTAAAAAAAGAGGAAATGTAATGTTCAAATATTTATAACTCTACAGTACTGCATGTAATGGTAGATGAGGTTTTGGGTTGGATAGTTCTGCATGCTGCCTTGTTTTGGTTTTTGAATGGGAAGAGGTTAACAAATTATTTTAGGCTCTTTGAGATATTATTAAAAGGGAAAGATAACTTTTGTCTTCAATGAAAATATGAGCCTGTGTGGAAGATTTCCAACAATTTCAGATAAGTGCAAAGCAAAGACTCTGACCAGCCTGTGCATCCGCACAGTCTGTCCAGAGTCTTCACTATGCGTTTAGTAGACAGATAAGGTCTCAAAGTATCTGTAGACCATCGGACAATTTTCATGTTTACAGTATGTAGTTGTCTACGCTACTCAATGTTTGGGCCTCACAAACAATTCAAATTATTGGAAATTTCACACACAGGCTCATAAATCCATGCAGTTATTTTCTTTTGTCTTGATTTGTATATGAAATAATAATAATAAAAAAAACAACAGAAAAAAACTTATTTGAATCACTTTAGTTTGCTTTGTTAGGCATTAGAATTTTCATTCAGATTTTGGTTGGACCCTTTAGGCTTTTTAGTTTGCTTTTATATGTTGTATTGCTTGCAATTAATTCTTATCTATGTGTAAATGAATGTTTTTTTTTCTCTCCAGGTTTCAAGCTTTTTTAAAGTTGAATAAAATTCAACTTGCATTTAAAAGGAGCTGAAAAAATGGTATCTTTCTTTTTTTCAGATCCCAGGATAAAAGATATTTGTACACTTGTTTGAAAATGTATGAAAGAGAGTAGTCTGGCTATAATAATTTCTATATATAAAAAAATGTTTTATTTTTCTACAGTATAATCCGTATCATACAGTCTCCTCGATGACTGGGTTACTCAGAAGCTTCACCAGTAAGTGTGTGTTGTTGTTGTCTTCTCTTTATGAGCTCTCCCATTGTAGAGATACATTTGGTGCTTGGGTGCATTTCTATTTTTTATCTTTTTTAAATGAGAAACTCCACACAGTTATTTTCAGTAGCCTTTTTTCTCTATTATAAATAGAAAAGACTGTCCCAATGTTTTCTTCTATTTTTCTAGAAAATGCAAACTAGGACTATGGGATCCCAAAGCTGAAATTCCCACAAATAGAGAACATGAACAAATATTTGAAAAAGATGAATAAATTTGTCAACTAGAGGTGTTTTATTACCAAAATATATGGTTTTGTAGAATAATTCTAGATGCTGAATAGTTTGGAAGAAAGAAAGTTCATAATCCTGGTTATCCTAAACATTCCTATTGGACAGATGCATACTTTCCTTGGATCCTTTGTGGTCCCTTTTTTGCACAAGTTTCAAATAATACTCCTGCCCAGATATTTTTGTTTACCAAATCTTTTTTTTGTCTTTCTATGTTAAGAAAGAACATATATTTCTTTGTTAAGAAAGAAATAATAAAAAATGAATGGAATAAATTACATAAGCTGTTATAACACCTTCATTAAAATACATGCCCATATCAAATATCTTGAATATGAAAATATGTCATAAAGTATAAACTACTATCCTCATTAGCCTATATATTTTGCTTCAATAAGCATGAAAATTGCTTTCCATGCTTAAGTACAGTTTGCACAAACCTTGCTGATTTAGAAAATGTTTTGTAATTTTAGGTTAGATGTTTTATTTTTTCCTAGCAGCATGCAAATTGTAGTTAAAAAGTCTGAGAAAAAATTACCTTATTTCTACTATTCAATAACACTGAACAAAAATACAAAAGAAATGATTAAAAAGAAATGAACAAATGGCTTCAAATTTCATACCAACTGTTCGAAAGGGATAATGCTTGATTCAGTTCAAATTAGGTGTTCTGCTTAGATACTATTTGGAACAGCCTGAAACCAATAATGGCATGCTTAGGTAAAGCACAAGCATTAGTCTTAAAAAAAAATAGCAACATTTTCTAAAATTATGATTCTGATATTTGATAGATTTAAAGATATTTGAACATTAAAAAAAAGATTAAGTATTTTCTACTAAGTCACAATCATAAAAAATAGCTTTGTACCAAGTCAAAGATAAAAATTATTGGTACTGTTTCCTCTAGCTAATATAGGGTAACAAAAATCTCCAGCTGAGCATAGCTGGAAAATAATCTGTTGCAGGCTGGGCGCAAACCCACACAGAGTAGAAGTATTAAGATTATTGGTTTACATGACCAAATGCTATCCACTGAGCCCTAGGTGATTGTCACTGATGCTGTTGCTAGTCATTATATCTAAAATTTTTGTAGCTATGCAGGAAGGTTACAGTTAAAAATAATAAAATTGACCAAAGAACACTGTACATTACCAATAGGACATTTCATACTATTGAAGGTCACCTGATAGTTATGATCATTTTCAAGGTTGTCTGAATTTGAAGAAAAAAGTTTTCAGATTGGCTCTAAATATTTATAGATGTTATTTTTTTCACATTCCTTATTTTGTGCTGTTTTGAAAAACTTTTCTGTTGAATAACAGGTCAAGGTCATCTGACAAGATCAAGCTTGAATTATGAGTAGCGGAGCCACAGGTGAAAATAAAGCTTTTGTTGTTTACACAATGAAATATTAATCAATATTTCTCGAAAAACAAACAATTATTTTATTTCTTTAAGTTCAAAAATGAGACAAAATGCAAAATTGTCATTTTGCAGTTGTTTTGCAGTCATTTTAAAGCCCCAGTCTGCGTGAATATTATTTGAATATCCTCTCTTGATTTAGTCTTATGAAAGACGAGTTACATAAAAATATAAATCAATCGACAAACGTCGACTTTTCGTGAAACACATAATCTGCAGTATAAAGTAAATTATGTAAATGAGATTTTGGTCACGCAAAATACGCCCACGTGCAGGAGCGGTAAAGAAGCGATGTTCAAATTGGAGTCCGAAATGTTGCGGGTCATAAATAATCATCAAGTTAGGCCTATATTAAGATTCTCGCATCATAATCATTTGAATTACAGAATACTAAAATGACAAATTCATTTTAAAAGTCTAGTTTTTGTGATAGTCGTCCAAGATCCTTTTCTTGCATTTCGGAAATGTTCACACAGATGGGGGCTTTAAATGGCAGGTAAGGGTAAACTAAGCAAAAGCAAGATATAAGTGATAATTTCACTTGGTAAGCAGTAAGTTTATCAATGAATATTCTATCCTTATTTCTCGATAATCCAAAGGAAAGCATTAAAAATTGAAATTTGTATTGGCTACAAATATAAAAGGTTCAAAGAAAACAGATAAGTTAACTTATGCTCATTCTCATGAATTAAGCATTGTCTTCCAGTTATAATGATTCAGATACACAATTACAGGATTTCTTGTTACACCAAATTGACAATAGATTTCAAGCACCCCAGCACCAAGTCTATCCAATACTTAATCTCAGAGTGAACAAAATAACATCTTTTTGCTAATACTCCAGATAGCAATGCATAAAATCAGAAAAAAATCATTGTTAAAAAATCTTTTCCAGACAATTTTAAATCAGTTCCAGAACATGTAGAAAGGTCAAGGGAAAGCTTGGGTATATTTAATGTATAAAATTATGTATCATGTTTTGTGGCATATGTAATGACCGCCCTTTTGATATCCTTTGTTTTATTGTTCTCTTAAAAGAGGGTCCCTCCAAAGAAGTAGTTTTGATGCTTACCTCAGATAAATGAAGCTGTTTCCTCTGGGGTTTGTTTTACTAAACTTCTTACGAAAAAATTAATTGTCTGTCAAAATTACAAATTGTACCTGGTGTTTTCATTTATTGGTAGATTCTGCCATTCAATATCTCGTTGGAATCGTCTTTAGAAGACAATTGTAGCGAGATGATGTGTGGTAGAATTAGATATTTAATTACTAATGTAAAAGCAAGTTTTGTTTATGACTTACACAAAAAATGATCTTAAGATGTTTAGTGAAACAAGCCCCTGGAATCTGAGAAACATTTATCAAGGATGGAAATTAAAATAGTTCAAAATACATATGGTACCCTTTGGCTACCTTATCTTTTTGACATCAGTGTATGACAAACAGGGCTGGATTTGATCCTTTCTCAGGTGAAATGTATACCACAATCACCATGGTATTTATTGATATTTCATTGCATACCATGATTTATCCGATACCATTTTGATCTTACAATAAATTTCATAGGTGTACTATTGCCTCTGTCAGTTTTCACTATCAATGGAGACAATGGACTGCAATGTTTTTCGACCCCATGGAAGACGATGGCTTGCCATTTTACCAAACATGGTAGCCCCATGATGATTCTTGGTAATTGGGTCTACCATGGTATATTTTGCCTGTCTTGTGTGAAATTTACAATAATTTCATATGTACAAGAAAAAAAGTTCAGGGTCCAAGGTTATAAAAAAAATTCTAGCTCAACAGAGAATTTTCTCTTATTTCGAATTCAAATGAATGCATGGATATAAAAGATGATATTAAAATGAAATTTGCTGAGAACTCAGGGTTTGCTATCTAGCTGTTGTGCATAGTGAAAACTGATGATACCTAATAGATACAGAGGCTGATCTGACCCTTTACTTGCTACATTTTATGACTTAAGAAATTTTTAGAAACACCTTACACTGGGTAATGTTTAATGAAGCAGAATTTTGATCAATAATTGAATAATGTGATTGTCCTTACTGTTGCACTATTTTTTAGCTGCTTTCTTTTATAATTAGATGACAAGGAGAAAAGAATGCATTCCAGTTGTTTATTTTAGTTTACTTACTTGGCATTAACCACCATCATTCAAGATTTCAACTAACCACCCCTCAAACAACATCAAAAACAGAAACTTTTTATGCCCCCGATAGGGAGGCATCATAAATTTGACTTGTCCGTCCGTCCGTCTGTCCGTCCGTCCGTCCGTCCGTCATTCCGTCCAAAAACTTTAACATTGGCCATAACTTCCTTATTACTTAACATATTCGCATCATACTTTACCACAACATTCCTTGGTACATTACCTTTCTGTAGGCATATACTTTGGTGACCTTGACCCCTGGATGACCTTGACCTTCAACATAGATTGGCCATAATTTAAAATCAAAGCGGTGTCGGGGGCATTGTCATCTTACAGTGACAGCTCTTGTTTCCTTTACCTTTACCTTTTGTGCTTAGAAAATCTTATCAAACAATTGTTTTGGTAGAAATTATTTAAGATGGCTTTCGAATCTTCAAACCTTGTCATTCTTAGACTGTACTCTTGTGTTTTGGTTTGACGCATAAACAAAGAAAATCCAGAGAGGGATTATATTATTTTACATGTAATTTGGAAAATTTCTTTGTCTGTTTATCAGATTCTATGGTGTTGTTGCTCATTTGAATCGTCTCATCAAGACAATTAAAATGAGTACCTACAACATAAAGTTAGGATGAGAAATATCAGATTTATATAGTTGTCCCTGTAGCCATTGTAACCTGTCTGATTTTAGTCTCCACCTACTGTTTTCCCATTTTAAGCCAGAGTTGTTTACTAAAATAATATTCAGCAATATAGTCTCTTCCTTATAGATCAACACTGACAAATTATTATATTTAGGTTCATGGTTGCCCATATATTGTATATTTTCAGAATTAGTTATGCTCCCCCAACCTTCAAAGTAGAGGGGGGTATTTTGGTTTCACCCCATCCGTCCCTCCATCTGTCTATCCAGCTGTAGACTTTTTCACTTTCGGACTCTAACTCAAGAACAAAGAGACCTAGAATCATGAAACTTTGCACAATTGTAGCCCATGACCCAAGAAGGTGCCCTATTCTTTGGGGTCATGAAGTTCAAAGATCAAGGTCCCAATTGAAATTTGTCCAAAAATGGCTTATGGAACTGGGACAAAAATCCCAGTGGGGGCTATGCAACAGATCAAGTTTAAAAAGCCCTGGTAGACTGAAATACTAGAGTGGAAACAGTTTTTCAGATTTTTTTTTTTCATTAATGACTTGTTGCGTTGACATCAATAAGTTTCGGGTTTTCTGCTAATAAATTGTTTGCAGTGCTTATTTTGTTTACATGAATAATCAAGCCATTGTTATTAGTTAATCACTTACCCTGGCTTGTCTTACTCCTTGTTAAAAAAATGTTCAATGTTGAAATTATTCAAAATGTGTAAATACCTCAATTAGCCATATTGTAAACCTTTCATGTCTGTTTCTATATCAGTACCTACCTAAATTCCTCTCAGATTTAGATCTTTCAGACTTTTAGTTGATACATCTTAAAGAACAGCAAAAGAATTCATATCATGAATAATGAAATTGACATTGTGATATATGTCAACAAAAGTTGTCATAAGTTTAGATCTTGGATAATTTGTTCTTATCCTGAATAATAGTCAATATGTCCATTTAAAATTTTTAAGTATTCTTGCTTCTCTGAAACTGTAAATTTAAAGTATTATTTAATACTTTATCAGAACCTTACTTTAATGTATTTTTCTGACTAAGTTACTAACTAATACAACTGACTGAAGAAATTAAGAAGTATTTCTAATCAATTAAAAACATGCTGGTCCTGCAAGAATATTGATTTGAAAGTCTTTTAAAATCAAAAGGGACTTTAATCATTAATACTAATTGGTTTATTGATAATGAAGGCTTAAAAAAGTAACAGAAGTTTAGTTTATAAATACTTATCGACAAAAGATTTAAAAAAAAAAAGAAAATTAAATGTCTTTTAAGAAAAACTGAATGTTTGGAGTTTTAGACCAAAATTTTGACACAAAAGAATAAGATAGTTTGGGGGTAGGGTGTAAGTTGAACTTGAGTGCTGTTGGTTGATGACATGGGTAGGTGCACATTGATGTATTTTTGTTCATTAATATAACACACTCTTGGTTTTAATAGAAGAATTACTGGCAGAGAAACAGCCGGAGGTCCCAGAACCAGGTAAGATCCAATATTAGAGCTGTCAATGAATGGATTGAATTTTATTGTAGACAGAATAAAAATTTTTAAAAAAAATCCACAAAACCCTATTTTGTGGTCAACCATTAGAATCATCACTTTGTGACAATTTAAATGAGTACCCACAATATAGATTTTTGAAGAGAAATAATTGTTTTAGGATTTTGTACCTCCATATTTTTAAAAGTTTTATCAGAAAAAATATTTTTAAATTATTTAGGCCAAAGCCTATTTTGTAGTTGCTCATTTGAATCGTCACACTGTAACGATTCAAATGAGAACCAACAATATAGCATTTGTAAGAGAAATTAAAAACAATTTTGGAATGTTTCTGCTCCATTTCATTTACAGTTCTAATTTTTCATGACCTATTTTTGCAATTCTGAATATATCTACCTTTTGATTTTAATTTTGTATAACTTCACAAAAACATTTGAGGGAAATATTGTGTTTCTATTGTCAAAACTATCTTCGTTGTTTAACTGAAACTAAAACTTTCCTTTATGTTCATTAAAAGTAAGATTCATATTTTGCTTCATGATAAAAATTAGGTGCTGTTTAATTTTCTTCTGTTTTGAAGATGATTATAAAACTTTCTTTGAAACTGTTTAACGACAGTTGTAATATCAAGAATTACAATTTAGCGTTGAATTTAGATAAGTTTTATATTTGATTATCATGTTACATTTGCCTAGAAGGTCTCCGTACTTTTTTATACACCTGTCAAAGACAGGACGTATTATGGGATTACCCCTGGCGTCCGGCGTCCGCCGTCGTCCACTTCTTTGTCCGGAGCATAACTCTGTCACTTGAAGTCTGATGGACTTCAAACTTGGCAATTGTATTCTTCTCATCATTACGGAGTGCAGTGCACAAGAACCATAACTCTACCTAGCCTATTCTTTGAGTTATTGCCCTTTGTTGTTTTTCAGACTTGAATCTTGTCCGGAGTATATCTCTTAAAGTATAATAGCTAGGATCATGAAACTTCATGGGTGTATAGATCTTACCAAGGGGGAGTGCAGTGCACAAGAACCACAACTCTACCTGGCCTATTTTTTGAGTTATTGCCCTTTGTTGTTTTTCATACTAGAATCTTGTCCGGAGTATATCTCTAAAGGTATAATAGCTAGGATCATGAAACTTCATTGGTGTATAGATATCACCAAGGGGGAGTGCAGTGTACAATAACCATAATTCTACCTGGCCTATTTTTTGAGTTATTGCCCTTTGTTGTTTTTCATACTAGAATCTTGTCCGGAGTATATCTCTAAAAGTATAATAGCTAGGATCATGAAACTTCATTGGTGTATAGATCTCACCAAGGGGGAGTGCAGTGTACAATAACCATAATTCTACCTGGCCTATTTTTTGAGTTATTGCTCTTTGTTGTTTTTCAGACTTGAATCTTGTCCGGAGTATATCTCTAAAAGTATAATAAAAGTATAATAGCTAGGATCATGAAACTTCATGGATGTATAGATCTCACCAAGGGGGAGTGCAGTGTAAAAGAACCATAAATCTACCTGGCCTATTTTTTGAGTTATTGCCCATTGTCGTTTTTCACACTTGAATCTTGTCCTGAGTATATCTCTAAAAGTATAATAGCTAGGATCATGAAACTTCGTGGGTGTATTATGTGCAAATTATATGATATGATCTATGATATATCAGTTCATGAATTGATATTAATACACGTATCTGATTATGTAATGTTGTTGCATGTATATGTAGAATTATCACAAATTCAAAATAATTATCTTGTGTCTATTTACTTTGTGTTCTGTTTGTAGATATACATAGTAGCTAGCTTTAGTTTGTGTCTTTATTTAGACCTAATGTTTTATTTTGTTATTTCAATATCATTATTTTCATGATAAAAAAGTATAATTATATATTTGTGTATAAAAGTAATCATAAAGAATTATCGTGAGCCTTAAATGTATACATATACTTGAAATGCTCGATGTCAGATGTTCATAATTATTATTTCATGTTTTAAATCATTGTCATTTGTTTTTCACCAATATGTATATCATCTTCAATGTGTTTGTGATATTGAAAATTGATCAATCTACTGAGATAATGTTGTTATACATGAATTGTCTTCACCATGTCTGTCTGTCCATCCAACTGTCCGTCTATAGACATTTTTGTTTCCAGGCTCTAACTCCAGAATAAAGTCCCCTAGAGTAATGAATCTTTATACAATTGTTACAAAACTGTTATATGACATAATATTTTATAAATTCATAGCTACTATTGATAGGTCTGCTCTGACCCCTCAATTCACAAAGTTTAAGTGTAAAGAAGATGTTTAGTGTTATATGTTTATATGTGTTTTACATGTTTCTTGTGCTGTTTAACCTCAGATTATGTCAAAGTAACATGTAGCGATTCAAGGTTCACACACTTTGAAAATTAGCCTGTGTGTGACATTTCCAACAATTTCTCATGTACATGAGGCACAAACTTTGAGCAGATTAGATAATGACACAATAGAATAAGAATATATACTGACCACCTGAGGGGCGATTAAGACCATATATATCTATAAAGTGCATAGTGAAGACTCTGGTCAGACTGTGCTGCTGCACAGGCTGGCCTGAAGCTTTACTTTGTACACATGTGAAATTGTTGGAAATGTCACGCACAGGCTCAAATACTTTAAGAATTCTCTGTCTTACCTCAGACAGTTTCTCACGGTGAATGGTGTTGTTGCTTACTTTGTCAATGACTGCTTTTCATGTAAAGATTGCACTTCAGTCTTGTAAAAATGTTAAATATGAAAGCATGTAAATGTTTGGTAAACACAATGAAAATTGATGTATCGTTGTCGTGTTTTCAGGCATTGACTTATACTTTGCTTCTCAAATTTCCACTTTTATTTAGAAAGGAATCCTTTTTTCAGTAAGATAAAATGTAAGAGCACTTGAGGAAAAAAGAAGAAAAAATGAGCATTAACCCTTTGCTGTTTAATCCCTGCTTTTTACGTGCCTGTGATTTTATGATCGAGAAAACATTGTGAAAAAAGAAGAAATTGCTTCTGACAAGCAATTTCTTCTTTTTCCACACTATTTTCTACCCTACTGAATGATTATTTTTCAAATTAAATCCACTTTAAATTTTCTTCCGCAAAACCTTTGAATTTGGACAGGTCAAAAATTTTGTAAAACAGGAAAGGGTTAATTTATAAGCATTTACCTTTCAGTGCATACCCCCGAATCGAAAGTACGAGATGTACGAATACGCAGCCCACCAAAAAGCGCTCATGTCCAATCAAATGTCACACTTTCTCTGTTGTCGCAAGGTATATATGTAGGTCAGATGCACTGTTGTATAAAAATGGTCAACACCTAGGTATTAATTGTATTTTATAATCTGCTTCAAAATTAGTGTTAAGTTTTAATTAGAAATATTCACATAGTGCCGGTTATATTTACACAGTTTTATTAGCTCCACTGGCTGAAAGCCACTGGGGCTATTGTCATGGCGTTGTGTCCGTCGTGCGTCCGTCCGTACGTGCGTCCGGTCATAAACTTTTTCTTTAAAATTCTTCTCCTCAGAAACTACTGGATGAATTTTAACCAAACTTCACAGGAATGATCCTTGGGTGACCCTCTTTCAAAGTTGTTCAAGAAATTTTGATCCAATGAAAAACATGGATTTAATGGGCGTGGCTAATTTCCAAATATGGTAAAAAGTGACTTTTCTCAGGTTCTAATTGATGGATACCAATTAATTTTTACATGAATGATCCTTGGGTGACTCTTTATCAGTCTACCAAAAATTATTGTGATCGAATGAAAAATATGGATTTTATGGGCGGGGGTCATTTCTCTATATGTTATATAGTGGAAACTTTGAAAATCATTTTCTCAGAATCTAATTGATAGATATCAACCAAATTTTACATGAAAGATCCTTTGGTGACCCTTAATCAGTCTACAAAAAATTATTGTGGATGGATGAAAAATATATATATTATTGGCGGAGGTCATTTCTCTATATGTTATATAGTGGAAACTTTGAAAATCATTTTCTCAGAATCTTACAATTAGATATCACCCAAATTTTACATAAATGATCCTTGGGTGACCCTTTATCAGTCTACCAAAAATTATTGTGATCGGATGAAAAATATGTATATTATAGGCGGAGGTCATTTCTCTATATGTTATGTAGTGGAAACTTTGAAAATGGATGGATATCAATCAAACTTAAATAGTATGATCCTTGGGTGACCCATTATCATGCAGCCAAAAATTATTGTCATTGGATAAAAAAAAAAGTTTTTTATTGGCATAGGTGATTTCTCTATATGTTAAACTTTTAAAATCATTTCAACATCCGTAGAACCCAAAATATCTAAAAATCTAGTCAAAACTTAGATTTTCTATTACAAGAATTTCACGCCTGTGGAGCGACTCAAGCCATTCATGGCTTTCTAGTTTAACTTACTGTTATTGTATTCAGCAATCTTGCTCTTCCACCCCTATTTTGCAGATTTACTTTTAAAATGATGACCTTTTCATTATTTGTGTCCCATCATGCAAAAGGTGATTATTGGTAAACCCCATGTTAAAACATTTGAAAAAGAGATGGAATCCAGCTGTGTTCAACTGAATATTTGGGAAGATATTATATAGGAAGGCAAAGTGATCTTTCTAGTTTCAGAAACTTGCATAAAGACGAACTATTAAGATTCTTGTTAACATGCATGTTCTGTGTAGTCTTACTAGGCTCATTCTTTTTGCAGGATTGTCCCTTTTTGTAAAATGGGTCACATTCATATTTTCAATGGCTGTGATTTGTAGTCCCTCGATTTTTTTATGTTGAATTATTATTTTACACTACAAAGTTTTAGAACATGATGGTTTAGCCCTGAAAAATATTTTTGAAAAAAAAAATAGATATGTCTATATTTATGCATTTTTTTTTTTTTTTTCAAAATTCTTTTTAGGACAAAAGCATCATGTGCTGAATCCCTGTGTTTTAAGCAGTAGTGATTTGTTGTCCCTCACAGGTTGTGATGTAAATTATTTGTAGGTCAAATTCACCTTCTTAATGATTATAACTGTGATTAAGAAAAAAAATGAATACTGAATGGTAATTGAGTATACATGTATACTTCATAATCATCAACATAATTTGTATGATTTCAGCTGCAGTAAAACACTACAGTTTGATAATAACACCAGTTGGTTGTATGTGCTAACCCTTGTCATGCTGAATTAATTTTGTCTAAAAGTTTTCACCAAAATCAAAGGGAAAAAAGCACTGAAAGTACCATTTGTGGGTCAATTTTTATTTGAAAAACTAAATCTATTGATGATTCTGGTTTGAAATTGAGAAACAGGGGTGTAGACTAACATCAGATTGCACATATGTGCAGGCTGATGTTGGTCTTTAACTCCTGCCAAAGCAGGAATATTCCGGGTTCAGCATGACAAGGGCTAAAACCCTCTTTGTGATATACTTTCGTTCTGATTGTCTCATTAATGTATGTTCTTTAGGCCATAGAATCAGATACCACTGATAGTTAATGATATACTCACAAAAAATATAGAAAAAATATTTGAAAGCCTCAGTAAAGTCAATTGCATTTATTAGTCCCCTACCGGTGTGAACACCGGAGGGGACTATAGGTTTGCCCTTCGTCTGTCTGTCCGTCCGTCTGTCCGTCTGTCTGTCCGTCATGCTGTCCGTCTGTCCGCTCAAATCTGGATCCCGCGATAACTTAATAACTAAGCAAGCGTTTTTGATGAAAGTTGGTATATGACTAGATGGCAATGTGTAGATTATGCACATCATTTTATTTTTGTTTTTCGACTTAAATTGAGGTTGCTATGGTTACAGAAATAGTGAAAATATGGCCAAAAATGGGATCCTGCGATAAGTTAATAACTAAGCAAGCTAGTTTGATGAGACTTGGTATATAACTATATGGCAATGTGTAGATTATGCACATCATTTTATTTTTGTTTTTAGACTAAAATTGTTGTTGCTATGGTTACAGAAATAGTGAAAATATTGCAAAAAATATTGGATCCTGCGATAAGTTAATAAGTAAGCAAGCTAATTTGATGAGACTTGGTATATGACTAGATGGCAATGTGTAGATTATGCACATCAATTTTTCTTTCTTCTTTGACAAAAAGTGTGGTTGCTATGGTAACGGAAATAGTGAAAATATGGCAAAAAAATGGATCCTGCAATAACTTAATAACTAAGCAAGCTAACTTGATGAAACCTGTTTTAAAATGTAAAAAAAATTATAAGCCATGTTAGTCAGGGTGGTGATGCAGCAGTATTAATCACCTCCAGTGAAAGTTCTCATTTCTTACCAACAAGACTGAAGAAAAACATCTTGGATCAGACAAGGTAACTGTTATTGATACTATTTCTTGCATCTGTCTATTGCTTGCATGAATTGTATAGTGGGCACAGCAGAGACAACAACTCATGTAAGTCTTGTTTAACCCTTTCCAAAACAAGACCTGGTTTTGACGTCCCTGATAGAATTGGCTTGGGAAATTATTGAGACAAACAAAGCCGGTAGGGGACTTTTGCCATGTCCGACATGGCTCTTGTTGAATTATAAAGTGCATTTTCTGTAGCATATAGCTTAACCATAACTCCCTACTGTAGTAATTTGCCATATGCTTGGTAATTGTGGTTTATACTTCAATAAATGCAATCACAAAGACACCCATCCCTTCAGTATTCATTTTGTTTAAGACACAAATTGGATTTAAAAAATCAAATTAATCACAATGTTACACATTGTACCAAAAGTTATAGATAATATATGACTGACAGGCTTAAAAGCATTCTGAAGCTTTATACATGTATATGCTTTATTTTAAATGCTTATATTACTGTTGCTTTTTGTATATAGATTGTACTGTAACTATCTTCTATAATCTTGTTCCTCGTACTTTCTGTTGAACAGCCCACTGGACCCTTTGTTTCTACATGCTGCAGAAAGTGGTCGTATATTGGTATCATCTCCATCTTCTCTGTCGTATTCTTGTTAATACAACTCATCCTAAGAAATTATTGTTGGATTTGCATGAAACTTTCACAGATTGTTCCTCATCATGTGATCATGTACATATCACAGTGATTTTGGGATACTATGCTGTGTCATGGAAAAAAAGAAGCCATTGTTAGAAATATTCCTGTTGCGGCATATATTGTTACTCTGGCACTCTTGTTAGATTATTGTTAATTATCTTTAAGCAAGACTAAATTAAAGTTCAAAAGAAATATTACTTCACAAACTTGTACTTAGATTGTTTAAAGAATATAAAAATCAAAAACATACAAACAAATAAAAGTAATCAAGAAAGAATCTGATTAGGTATACCTGCAAAACGTTCCTCAGTCACAGTCTGTATTAATTTTAATTTAAGCTGTTTTCTACCTACCGTATTTGAATTATTCATTTGCATTTGTGTTGAGCTCATATTGATTCATTGTATTTGTCCTGGGCCCATGTCGATTCATATGTATCATTAAGGGTCTGTGTTGACACATAAGTAATTATGCATTAGCACTGGTTTATATTTAGTAATTGTTCATTGATGTGATATAAGCTCTTACAACTTTGAAAAATCCCTTATAAGTTCTTACAACTTTGAAAAATCCTGTTCAATTTCTGCTTTCTAGAAATAAACTGGTATGGGGCCGACTGAATGTGTGGGCCTGAAAAAAAAATCGATAGAAGCTACGGGGAATCAAACTCTGAACCTCTTGATCAAGAAACTAATGCTCTATCACAGACATCACATCATTAGTGTTAGGCATGAGTCCTGAAGTACATTGCCAAAGGTACTTCAGAGAAGCATCCCAGACCCATCTCACTACTGTCACAAATGATTTGAAGCCAATGTCTCAAAATTATTAAGAAAACAAGCCTTATAGGCAAGACATTTTCACATATGATCATGTACAGTGTAGCAAGATAGGTTAATACCCAGGCAGGGTGTGGGTTAACCGTGCGTATAGTAATGGCAAGTTACTTTCAAATATAGATATATGTCTAGGTGGCTTAGTAGTATGTGACTTTGATGTCAGTGTTACAATCCCCAGTTGTTGTCAGGTGTAATTATGGGTAAAACACTTATTAGCTAGCCCCTATTCACCTAGCCAAGGAATTGGGTAGTAGTGGGTTTAAACCAGTCAGCTTTTCCGATCAGGGATGGAAAACACCTGGTTTTAATGTTTAAGAGCAACTCCATAAGCTTAAGCTTTTGTCACAGTCAAACTAGATTAAATCAGTATAAATTAAGTATAGATACACATTAATTTTAACATGTGCATGCATATTTATTATTATACCCCCGCAAAACGAATGTTTTGGGGGGTATACTGGAATCAGCCTGTCTGTCCGTGCGTCTGTCCGTCCGTCTGTGGACACATATAGTAGTAAATTTGTGTCCCGAACTCCTCCTTCAGTTTTCCTTCAAAAGCTTTGAAACTTTATGGAAACATTCATCACATGTTGAAGTTTTGCAAGACGCATTTTTTTAGGTCCCAACTTCTCCTGGTTCATGAATTATCTCCCCTTGAACTTAGAAATTCTTTTCCTATTTTCCTATTTGTTACCACGTACTTATAATTTTGTGTCGCATACTCCTCCTTCAATTTTCATTCAATTGTAATGAAACATTTTTCAAATATTGATCACAAGTTGAAGTTTTGCAAGAGGCAAATTTCAAGTGTCAACTCTCCCAGGTTCATGAATTATCTCCCCTTGAACTTAGAAATTCTTTTTCCTATTTGTTACCATGTACTTATAATTTTGTGTCGCAAACTCCTCCTTCAATTTTCATTCAATAGTTTTGAAACATTATACAAACATTTATCACATAATGAAGTTTTGCAAGACGCAAATTTCAAGTGTCAACTTCCCCAGGTTCATGTGTTATCTCCCCTTGAACTTTGACATTTTTTCCTATTTCTTACCATGTACTAATAATTTTGTGTCGCAAACTGCTCCTTCAATATTCATTCAAAAGTAATGAAACAGTATACAAGCATTTATCACATGTTGATGTTTTGCAAGACTCAAATTTTAAGTGTCAACTCCCACAGGTTTATGAATTATCTCCCCTTGAACTTAAGACAATTTATCTTTGTGAACACGTATACTTGTAATTTTGTTTCCCAAATTCCTCCTTCAGTTTTCCTTTAATCAGTTTTCATGTAATATCTTTGAAATTTTATACAAACATTTACCACATGAAGTTTTGCAAGACACAATTATGAGGTCCCAACTCAGCCTGGTTTAAGAATTAGCTGCCCTTACACTTACTACATTTTTTTCTTTTTCGTTCACATATACTAGTAATTTTGTGTTACAAACTCCTCCTTCAGTTTTCCTTCAATAGCTTGAAAACATTTATCACATGTTTAAGTTTTGCAAGATGCAATTTAGAGGTCTCAAATCCAAGAGTTATCTTTATATTTGAAGCATTTTTTGCCACTTCTGTCAAAGTATCTCATTCTCTGAAAGCACTTTTGGGGGTATTAAGTCACATTCAGTGACAAGCTCTAGTTTTAACTCTATCATAAACCTGAAAAAAACCTGACGACTTGCATAAAAAAGTGAACACATTTCATCTCTGGGTTACGAAATGTTGCCCAACAATAATTATACTTTGAAAGATGATATGTCAAACATAAATCAGAAAATTTCCTAAAATATCCTAAATTGCAACAAAAAATTGCTAATATAAATGTAATTTACAGCAAAATAATCATATTGCAAACTGTTTTCTTCTTGAGTTTTACTTCAAGCTGAACCTTTCTACTTGGTATGCAGCACGTAGAATTTCCTCTTCGTGCTCTGTAAAACTATATATGTCTGCTTTTGCTTGTACAATATATGAACATGTATAGTAAAGGAAGCTTATAGAAGGACTAATCGTAGATTGTCTAAGGCATGTTTATAGAATAATGAAGATATATTTTAAGTGGTCAGTGCAAAACTATTGTAAGTGCCTATATATTTATAGGCACTTACAATAGTTTTGTATTTACCATTCAAAATATCCTGGTGTTGTTTCATGTGTAAAAATTGTGCTGTGTTTCTACAGCTTTGTTGCATTTCTTGTTAGCTTTGCTGTTTTAGGAGAAAACAAAAATGTTGTATTGTCATAGCCTAATTGTCTTTGGTGTTGTCCTTGATGTAAACACCATGCAGGAGGTTAGAATTTTGTGATGTCCTAGCTTAGCCCTCCTATTAAA
Source organism: Fragum whitleyi (assembly GCA_948146395.1). Lineage (NCBI taxonomy): Eukaryota > Metazoa > Mollusca > Bivalvia > Cardiida > Cardiidae > Fragum > Fragum whitleyi. The sequence goes on along the minus strand of OX411552.1, from coordinate 38,636,982 downwards.
TATGTGGTATTGTTCACTATTCAAGCAATAAATCCATAATTATTTCAGATACAATGATCATATTTTGCATGAAAAAGTTACTGATACACATCATACAATATAAAGGTCATTAGTCATGATCATTTTTCAAAGTCGGTCTTTGAAAAAACAAGAGGCCTTAAAGTACTCACCTGAAATTTCTGCCAAGTTTGGTTGATATCTGCCTATTAGTTACTGAAAAGATGACATTTAAGAATTTCAGGCCAAAATAAACCCCACCCTTCCATGTATATATTTTGGGGGTCAATTAAAATTTCAAGAATAATTGAAGGTCACCTTAATTTAAGGTCATTTAAGGGAAATTTCTGCCAACATTGAGATCAGCCATTGAGATGGTTTGGGAGGAAAGAATGTTAGAAGATTTTAGGGTCAAAATAAGCCCTTCCCTGCCACACCAATATGTGGGGGTCAATCAAAATTTCATGCTAGCGAGAACACATTGGGATGTCAATCCTTGGATTGTGAGTTTGAATCTTGGTTTGGCCAACTTTTATCTGACATTTGACAAAAGTCATTGTTACAAACCTCATTTGTCTCCCTGCAACTAGTGAAGGATAAGTAGTTGCCTATGTGGGATGAGCAGCTTGTGGCTTGGATGAGGGCTGTACTGGTGTGAGAAAGAAACAGGAAGCCATGGGTAGGTTCACCTGTCATTGTCATATAACCACGATAATGTTGAAAGCTGCTTTCAACCTCAATCCATCAAGCAACTCTTCTGCAATTAAGTTTAATTTGAAGTATCTTAAGAATGGATTGTTATTGAATGGTCAAAGCAAAATAAGTTGTCCATCACTATGTTTTGGTTGAATTGTCTTGTTTATTTATCTGTTGTGATGTCATGAGGAATTAACTTTACTTGTTAGTCTTACAATCTGTTCGTATTTATATCTAAGGGTGTCTGGAGGGATACTTTTAAAATTCAAAAAGTTTTCAGTTTCAAATAGTTAGCAAAAAAAACCCACTGTAAGTGTCTATATATTCATTGATATAACATATGATTTTTTCAAAATGAACAAAATCGAGAATATTTGTAACTGAGTCTAAGATTCATATCCAAATAGCCACCATTTGGAAAAACAAAAATAATGGTTTCTAGTTTTACCTCTGTTTACTTGCAGCAATGGTGAAGATCCGCCGATCAAACAGTATATCTGAGTTTTCATTTGAAGACTACAAATTCTCTGACGATGCTGATCCCAAAGAAAAAGCTGAGGAGATAGAGCGAAAACAACATGAAAACTACTCAAAGTAAATATAACACAATGCTTCCTCGAATGAAATAGAGAAAATAACATGAAAACTACTCAAATTAATATGATATAATACTCACTTGAATGAAATAGAGAAAACAACATGAAAACTACTCAAAATAATATGACACCTTGCTGAATAACATTTCTGTACCAGACTTGGTTAAGATCATTTTGTCTCAAAGATTGTATCATTGATCCTTTAAATATAATAGTACCGGTATGCATATTCTTAGATGAAACAGAATGAAAAGAACATGAATTTTTATTTTAATTGAATATAACAGAATACCTCTTCTACTTCTTAAGAGAAAAAGAAATAAAACCACTCGAAGTAAAAAAATAGTTGATTTATTATCATTAATTGTTTTAGCTTATTTATGTGATCCATTAACTACTGGTTAGAGACTAATTTTTTCCAACTAATCTGAATCACAGTAAACAAAGAAAGGAAACCCTTCTAAATACAGATGAGCCTGTGCATGACATTTCAAACAAATATAAATGTCGTGATGTGTAAACATTGAGTAGTTTTGACAGCTACTTTCTGTAAATGTAAAGTTATCTGATGGTCTACAGATACTTTTAGACCTTATCTATCTACTAAACGTATAGTGAAGACTCTGGTCAGACTATGCAGATGCACAGGCTGGTCAGAGTCTTTGCTATGTACATATATGAAATTGTTGGAAATATCACGCACTGGCTCAAATTATAATGACAACAACTTCTTTTATTCAGAAAATATTTTTATGCCCCCGTATCGAGAGATCGGGGGCATATTGTTTTACTCATGTCCGTCTGTCTGTCCGTCCGTCTGTCCGAAAACTTAACCAAACTTAACCTTTGCCTTATCGAGAGATCGCTGTTACGGGGGCATTCGTGTTTCATTTTGTAAATGGATATTGCATCTTTACTTTGAAATAGCAATCAGTAGCATTTTAAATGTATAATAGCCACTTTCTTAGATATTTTACCTTAATAAGAGATGGGCTGCATTTGAATGATATGATTGTTATCTGTTTATCTTTCAGAATGTTAGACCCATCTAAGTACCTACAATATGATCATTATCTGAAGGTTTACGGAGATATATTGTATAGATGGGGACTCAGAAACAAGTCTGTAGAAATACTCAAGTTTGTTACCATACCACCAGAACCTCATTCTGGTCTAGGTAATGTATAGAGAAAAATAAAATATCAGTGTTATCTGGTCCAGGTTTGGAAAATATTTCATGACAAGTCATGATGATTTCTTGAAGCCGAGACTAGATAACATTGATGTTTTAAGACATCATCATATTACATTACTCTTGCGATCATTTTTCAACACCTAAATTTGATAAAATCAAAGAAATATAGGAGAAAATGGTTATGCTTAAGATCATGAATATGCAGATTGTTTCTAACTATAGATTGCCTGATATCATTTTATGTTATCAGGTGGGCGATATCAGGTCAATACAGACTTTTTTGCATGACAAAGCTCATTATTAACACTTGTCTTCCTGAATTTAAAGTTTATTCAATATAGATTGCCCATTTCGGAATATTTTGGCACAATACGTAGGTAGGAAGTAGGCAGTGTAGGCTAACTTGCTAAGATTAGACAGCACTTCTGTGCATGTTGTTCTAAGACCATACTGTTTGCCATCAACAAATTGTGATGAACAGCAGGAGAAGGGTCAAGTTATATCCAAAATTTTATTTAAGTTGGGTCCATTGAAATTCGGACTATCTGATTGGATGAAAAATAGGTTTTATTATACGCCCGTCGAAGACGGGACGTATTATGGGATCACCCGTGGCGTCCGGCGTCCGGTTGTCCGGGCGTCCGGGCGTCCGGCGGCGTCCACTTCTTTGTCCGGAGCATAACTCTGTCACTTGAAGTCCGATTGACTTCAAACTTGGCAATTATATTCTTCTCATCATTGCGGAGTGCAGTGCACAAGAACCATAACTCTACCTGGCCTATTTTTTGAGTTATTGCCCTTTGTTGTTTTTCAGACTTGAATCTTGTCCGGAGTATATCTCTTAAAGTATTATAGCTAGGATCATGAAACTTCATGGGTGTATAGACCTCACCAAGGGGGAGTGCAGTGCACAAGAACCATAACTCTACCTGGCCTATTTTTTGAGTTATTGCCCTTTGTTGTTTTTCATACTAGAATCTTGTCCGGAGTATATCTCTTAAAGTATAATAGCTAGGATCATGAAACTTCATTGGTGTATAGATGTCATCAAGGGGGAGTGCAGTGCACAAGAACCATAACTCTACCTTGCCTATTTTTTGAGTTATTGCCCTTTGTTGTTTTTCATACTAGAATATTGTCCGGAGTTTATCTCTTAAAGTATAAAAGCTAGGATCATGAAACTTCATGGGTGTATAGATCTCACCAAGGGGGAGTGCAGTGCACAAGAACCATAACTCTACCTGGCCTATTTTTTGAGTTATTGCCCTTTGTTGTTTTTCAGAATTGAATCTTGTCCGGAGTATATCTGTAAAAGTATTATAGCTAGGATCATGAAACTTCATGGGTGTATAGATCTTACCAAGGGGAGGTGCAGTGCACAAGAACCATAACTCTACCTGGCCTATTTTTTGAGTTATTGCCCTTTGTTGTTTTTCAGACTTGAATCTTGTCCGGAGTATATCTCTACAAGTATAATAGCTAGGATCATGAAACTGCATGGGTGTATAGATCTAACCAAGGGGTAGTGCTGTGTACAATAACCATAATTCTACCAGGCCTATTTTTTGAGTTATTGCACTTTGTTTTTTTTCAGACTTGAATCTTGTCCGGAGTATATCTGTAAAAGTATAATAGCTAGGATCATGAAACTTCATGGGTGTATAGATGTCATCAAGGGGGAGTGCAGTGCACAAGAACCATAACTCTACCTGGCCTATTTTTTGAGTTATTGCCCTTTGTCGTTTTTCAGACTTGAATCTTGTCCGGAGTATATCTGTAAAAGTATAATAGCTAGGATAATGAAACTACATGGGTGCAAAAAATATTCATTCAAAATAACCTCAGTTCTATTCAAACCCCCAGTTAATACTAAGCAGTGTGACGGGCGTATCTTGTGACAATTTGGCACCTTGTTTATCAATGAAAACTATTTTGAGTGCAGCTATTTTGTAAGCTTCCACTGAAAATTGTCCATCTAATAGTTTCTGTTATTATGTATAAATCTCAAAATTTTTGCTTCAAGATATGAAATTATTAGAGACGAAGGAAGTATTTGTTGATTTCATGGAGATATGAAACTAAAGACTTAATCACGCTTATGTATGAATCTGCTTTGCGCATTCATACAGTGTCTGAAAATGAGTTAAAGTGGGGATATAAATAATGACCAAAACAATACTCACATTTCTTTCTTCGTTCTTTATGATATATGATGAAGACTATACCCTCATATTTTTCAGAATTCAAGGTTCGCTGTCGTAACTGTGGTGCGGAGGTGAGAGGTGTGAAATGTGAAAGGTGTAAAATACAAGCTTTACAATGTGCAATATGTAATAAAGGTGTTAAAGGTGTGTAAATTATTTGTAAACATTGTTATGTTAACCATTACATGTTTGTTAATCATTCTGTTTGTTTACCCATCTGAATGTGTTAAGAGAATGACTATGAATTTCCAAACAAGTTGGTAAATTATTCACCATCATCGCTAGAGCTGATGCTGGATAGCAATGTTGATCAAGCAGTAACTGTAATGCAAAACAAAAACGGGGAAAAAAATATGCCATTTGTAATGAACTTTCAGATAGCTCGGAGATCAAGGTCATTGGTCAAGGTCAAATTTGAGCTAGTCCAGAGCAAAGCTGCTTAATGTATTGATTGATTTCATGACACTCTTGCACAACTGTTCTTCATTGGGAGTAAATGTGCTATTTGAAATACTGGTACATTTCCAGATAGTTAAAAGTCAAGGTCACAGTTCAAATTTTTGAATTGAGATTGTCTTAACCCTTTGCTATTTAATCCCTGCTTTTTACGTGCCTGTGATTTTATGATTGAGAAAACATTGTGAAAAAAGAAGAAATTGCTTCTGACAAGCAATTTCTTCTTTTTCCACACCATTTTCTACCCTACTGTATGGTTATTTTCCAAATTAAATCCACTTTAAATTTTCGTCTGCAAAACCTTTGAATTTGGACAGGTCCAAAATTTTGTAAAACAGGAAAGGGTTAAGCATTACTCCTAGATTAATAGATGGATTACAAAATACTTTGGCATACTATTTCATAAAGTACATCTACTGGTATTTAAAAAAAGAGATACTGATAAAACCATGGTCAATAAGCCTTGATTATTAATGGAGTATTCATTTGATGAAGGAGAAGTTACTTTAATAATATGATGCAGTTTTTTTTTTAAAAAAAAAAAAAACTTTCTACCTTGGTTAGCTAGCACTTACAGTCAAACACATGCTCTAATGTTATATATTTGCAGGGTTATTGAATTTCTGTCTGTATTGTGGACATGGTGGACATACTAGCCATATGATGGCCTGGTTTAAAACTGAAGAGGAATGTCCAACAGGGTGTGGCTGTAGATGTCTTAACTGGTCAAGTCAAGGATTAAATCAGGTCACATGATGTCCGATTTGGCCCAGTCAAGGATTAAATCAAGTCACATGATATTCGAAAAGGTCCATTCAAGGATTTAATCAAGTCACATGATGTTCTAAATTGGTCCAGTCAAGGATTTAATCAAGTCACATGATGTTCTAAATTGATCCAGTCAAGGATTAAATCAAGTCACATGATGTTCTAAATTGGTCCAGTCAAGGATTAAATCAAGTCACATGATGTTCTAAATTGGTCCAGTCAAGGATTAAATCAAGTCACATGATGTTCTAAATTGGTCCAGTCAAGGATTAAATCAAGTCACATGATGTTCTAAATTGGTCCAGTCAATATTAAATCAAGTCACATGATGTCCAAATTGGTTTAGTCAAGGATTAAATCAAGTCACATGATGTTCAAATTTGTTCAATTGAGGATAAGATATCAAGACATATGATGTCTAAATTTGCCCAGTCAAGGATAAAATCATGTCATGTGATGTCTCAATTAGTCAACCCAAGGATTTGATCAAGTCACATAATGTCTAAGTAAGTTCAGTCAGTTATTATATTAAGTCACATTAAGTATAAAATCAATCACTCGAAGTTTCAATTGTTCAAATAAGGATTTAATCAAATCACATAATGTCAAAACTGGTCCAGTCAAGGATTTAATCTAGTCACTTGATGTCCAAGTTTATCCAATCAAGGATAAAATCAGGTCACACGTTGTCTAAATTGGTCCATTCAAGATACTGGAATTGTTTTACAATACATAGGAACAAAGGGAGGGTACTGTGAATCTTCTGCTATATTTTCCATAAGGGGATTATCCGCAAAATGACAGCTTATGGAGCTTTAGATAGACAACCTCCCCCATAGGGTTGTATGTAGAAGGCCAACATTAATATTCACCCTTTTCTTGATGACCTTGATGGAAAAGGTAACCTAAAAATGAAACAATTTGTCTGTTGCTGGAAATTCAAATAAAGCTCAGTGGTCATTTTTGTTACTTCTAAATCTTGTTTTTTATTGGACCATAATAATGTATGCATTGAACTAATTAATTATTATTTTTCAATATCTATGAAGAACAGTTAGTAATGTGTACATTGAGTTAAAATGTGATATTTTTATGCCCTTGTACCTATTAGATTGGGTGCATATTGTTTTACTGGTGGCCATCTGTACATCTATTTGTTTGTCTATCTGCCTGTCTGTCTGTCTAAAACTAAATGTGACCACATATGTGAAAATGGACCATCTTGGAAGTCTGTAAAATTAAATATTTCAAAAAGGTAAAACAAGTTATATTTCAAAATATTTACACAGGAAGGTAGATTGATCATTCTAGATTCAGAATATCAGCCATTAGTGAAAAGTATCAACCCCAGTCAGACTGCATAGTCTGACTGAGGTTGATGCTTTCCACACTTCCCATATGGTCTCTTTTACGCAGGTCACAAATATGTAAGGTTACCTTGTGTACTATTTAATTTTTAGCTCGGTTGTTTTCGGAGAAAACCCGAGGTATTGCTATAGCCTTGGTGTTGTTGTCGTCGTTGTCGTCGTGCGAAAACGTTGATATTTTGTAATAACTTTTGAATGGTAAGTGATAGGGCTTTCATATTCCACATGATGATTGCCTGTGGAAAGGCCTTTCTGTTGGTACCAAGTTCAAGGTCATCATTCAAGGTCAAGGTCATTTTTCAAGGTCAAACTTGTGAAAAAAATGCAAAAACTTTGACATTTTGCCATAACTTTTGAATGGTAAGTGATAGGGTCTTCATATTTCTCATATTGATTGCCTGGGACAAGCACTTTCTGTTGGTACCAAGATCAAGGTCATCAGTCAAGGTCAAGGTCATTTTTCAAGGTCAAACTTGTGAAAAAAATGCAAAAACTTTGACATATTGCGATTACTTTTCAATGGTAAGTGAAAGGGTCTTCATATTTCACATGATGATTGTCTGTGACAAGCACTTATTGTAACTACCAAGTTCAAAGTCATCAGTCAAGGTCAAGGTCATTTTAAGGTCAAATTTGTGAAAAAAAGCCCCCAAAAATGCGAAAATTTTAACCTTTTTGTGATATCTCTGGTTCTACTGAAGGCATTCACTTGAAACTTGGCACACATATTCACCATCAAAAGAGCAACCATTTCTTTCAAGGGGGATAACTTTAGAAGCATTTTCTGCAAACTATGCCCCTTTTTCTACTTAGTTTTATTCACCATTCATTAGTTTTTTTACCATCCAGCACTTACAGCCGAGCGTAGGCACCCGTAGGCGGTGATCTTGTTCTCAAAAGATGTTAAAGGTACAATATTTGTTACCACTTTGAAGATACATCTCATCCATAGGCATCAATCAAGATCAAGGTCGTCAGATTAGGTCAAGGTCCAACTTGAAAATGAGTACAACTTGAGGTGCGAAAGTGTTCAATGAAGGCATTTACATATTTGGATGCTGCTTTAATGTTTGTTAAGTTTTGTAAAGTATTTATCTGCAATAAAGCAATACTACTATTTCATATTTGTTGTTTCTAACTTTTTTTAATTAGCTCACCAAACATGAAGTGGTAACATGATGTACACCGTGCTTCATCCGATATCAACATTTACCTAGTGGACATTGTAGATTTTTAGTCCAATCAGCCTAAAAATTGGTCAGAATATTTTTCTTAAGGAAATTTCGAACAAATTAAATTTTGGTCAGGTGGGGTCAAAAACTAGGTCGCAGGGTAAGATCTTAGAAAAACCTTGTGGACTCGATTCTTAGCCCAATCAATCTGAAAACTGGACAATGAGTATTTTGATAAAGTCTCAAACAAATTGGAAAAGTAGGTTTAGTGGGGTCAAAAAAAGGGTCATTGGGTCAAATCTTAAAAAAATGCAGATACTCTAGAGGCAATAGTTTTAGCCCAATAAACCAGCAAAGACGTCAGCATGATTATCTTGATAAAATCTCAGACAAGTTCGAAAGTGGGTTTAGTGGGCCTGAGGTCAAAAACTAGGTCACTGAGTCAAATCTTGGAAAACCCTTGAGAACACTCTAGAGGCCATATTTTTACCCCAATCAACCTGAAAATTTGTTAGAATGATTATCTTGACGAAATTGGGACAAGTGGGATCAAACACTAGTCCATAGGTTAAATCTTAGTAAAACATTGTGGACACACTAGGGGAAATATTCCTAGCCCAATCAACCTGAAAATTGGTCAGAATCGTTATCTTGATGAATTCTTGATTAAGTTTGAAATTGGGTCAAGTGGGCTTAAAAATTGTCACTTGTTCAGATCGTAGAAAAACCTTGAAAACAATCTCGAGGCCATATTTTAAGCCCAATCGACCTGAAACTGGTCGGAATGATTATCATGATGAAATCTTGGACAAGTTCGAAATGGGGTCAAAAACTAGGTCAAAGGGTTTAATCTTGGAAAAAAACTTGTGGACACTCTAGAAGCCAAATGTTTAGCCCAATCAACCTGCAATCTGGTAAGAATGATTATCTCGATGAAATGTCGAACAAGTTCCAAATTGGGTCAAAGGGGGTGAAAAAATTAGTTCCCTGAGTCAAATCTAAGAAAAATATCTTCTTTTAGGCCATTTTTGCGCCGTATAACCTGAAAATTGTCGGAGCGAATATCTTGATGAAATAATGGACAAGTTCGAAATTGGGTCAAGTGGGGTCAAAAACTAGTTCATAGAGTCTAAAACCTTTGAGGACACTATGGAGACTAGTTTTTAGCTCAATTTATTAGAAAATCGGTAAGAATGATTTTCTAGGTGAAATTTCAAAGAGGTTTGAAATTTAGTCAAGTGGGGTCAAAAACAAGGTCACAGGGTCAAATCTTAGAAAAATCACGAGGACACCGGATACTTCTAAAATATCAGTCAGAAAGAGAGTCTTGATGAAATATGCAACAAGTTTGAAATTGAATCAAGTGGAGTCCAAAACTAGGTCATAGGATCAAATCTTACAGAAATTTTGTGGACACTCATGATGACACTGATTCTTCGTGCTCAGGTTAGTTATGTGATCGTCCATCATCCACATTTATTTACATTATCTCCTACTAAACCGGTCGGTCAATCTTGATGAAACTTGGCATGAATGTTCCTTGGGTTAAGCTTGAAACTTTGTAATTTAATTATAATTTGCTTTGCCTATTTCTACGTGTAAAACATATGACGTTCTACATAAAAGTTTTTAAACACATTATTTGATTAAAAAAATATTCAATTCTAAAAGGTATAAGAAATCAGTATTTAAAGTTTCCCTATGCTTATTTAAAGTGTTTCAACTTTAAAAGTCCGAAAAAGTCCATAATTTTCGTTTTAAGATACCTATGGATTCTGATTTCCTGATTGGCCCACCGTACTGAAGCTCCTGTTTGAAAATGATTTCCTCTTATTGAAAGGAGCATTAAAACTTCATTCAGACGATTCGGTAGATCTCAACCCGGAGGAGTTCTGTTACGTAAGCTGGTGTTTTTCCTACAGAGCAATTTTACATGTGTGTGAAGCTTTACCAAAGTTGATCAAATAATTGAAATCCACCCTTAAAATTGATTGCCATTGCGACAAAAAGGTGAAAATAGATTAGTCTTCAAAAATTATCTCTCAAACCAGAAGGCAGACAGCTTGATATTTGGTATACAGCATCATCTAGCGGGCCTCTACCATGTATTTTTTTCATATCAAGACCCTGGGGTCATATTTTGGCTCCACCCGGGCGCAGCCCTTTTTACATAGAATCAATGAGCGAAAATCTTCTCTGAAACCAGACAGCTTTCGTATTTGGTATGTAGCATCATCTTGTGGACCTCTACCAAGTGTGTTCATATCAAGACCCGGGGGTCATATTTGGGCTCTAACCTAGCGCTTCCTATTTTACATAGGCTCAAAATACTTCAAAAAAATCTCAGACAAGTTAAAATTTTTCCCCAAATGCACCTGAGTTCCTGCCAAAGATTACAGCTCAGTCACACCGTCAATATATTGGATGAAATCATGCAGACAATTAGTCCTCACTTTTGCGCATTCTAATGAAAAAATGGTCAGAATTATTTTTTAATGAAATTCATCTCAAATTTGAATTAAGTTTACACGGAATAATAACTATGTCGGGAGATCAAATCTTAGAAAAATATTCTAAACATCCTTGAGTCTAGTAGTTTTAACTCCATGAGCCGAAAGCCACTAAGACAATTGCCATATCGCTTTGACCGTCGTATGTTCGTGTACCTGGTCGTAAGTTTACGATTTTACATCCCCACCATGTTATTGCGACGGGCAATAAAATAACCCCTGCCCATTTGTGAGTGTGGGTGGTTCAAATGTCTTGAGACTTAATCAAAAATATTTATCAAAGTAATATTTCGGACTGGTCAAAATTGAGCCAGGTGCGGTTAAAATCTAGGGAAAATCTTAAAGAAAATAGTTGAAGTCACCCGAAAGATAACATTTCTGGCTGAATTGTCCTGAAACTTGGTCAGAATTATTGTGTATGATAATCTTAATCGAAATTAAAAAATGTTTAAAAAACATAGACTATTTGGACTGATTGTCAATATACAATGTTGTAGTTTCAAATTTGTAGTTTTTACATTGTACAATCTTTGTCGGAAGTTGCATAAACTTCGTCGCCGCAGACATGTCGTATTTTTCATCGGCAGATTAGTGAAAAAAAGTGACAGTCAGACGTTAGTGTTTCTGGACAAAATACATGTATCTATTAAGGCGGCGATCTTTTAAGGCCCGCTGTTGAATCAACCGATTCGTAGATTAATCGCCTATTTTATCACCAATTTCATAAAAAGTCGCTGGCGAAGTATAGCCGACTCGTCGGAGGAATTATGTGACATTTGCTGAAACAATACATCTGGTGTGCTCTTTAGGGTCAATGGTCACATTGTCTTTTCCACTGGTTATCACCAAAGATCTTCTAATTTTGAGGTTTCTCGTTGTGGTACCCTTTAATTGATGATTGGGATTCCTGGCATATATTAAATTGATCTTTAATTTGATTCCCTTGTCGCTTGAAAATAAAACACTAATCATTGTATAGACCTAAAATGAGGAAAGGAGTAAGCCAATTAGACTTTTGAATAAATAAGTTTATAATGGTTTATTTTTAAGAATGCAAGGTGTTTATCAAGCACTGATTGCAAACTTTTTTTGCTTGCCTATTCAAGGGTAAACTTTCAAGAATTAGTTTAAATGAATGCAGATTATATGGTATATGTTATAACATAAATTCTCATTGATGAGTCCATGCAAGACTATGCATTTGTACGTTCTATACAAACTTCCTGTAATCTTGCCCTGGCCCTTCGAAGTATCACCTTTCGGCTTAGAAATGAGTTCACCATTTATGATGCCATGCCCATGTTGAAAAAAGTTTGGTTGGCCACTGCAGAGTGGGTGATACATCACCATTCATCATACTGCTGGTAATTACAGGGATTGTCATGGCAAAATGTACCAGCTTAAAAACACAATTATGGGTCCTGACTGCATTGAACAACAATATTGGTGTCTTTGAAATATAGAAATTTAGGTACGTGCGAGCCTGTGTTTAACATTTCCATTTCACATATGCGTAAAACTTTGGCCAGCCTCTGCAACCGTTCATTCTAATCAGTCTTCTCTCTGCATTCAGTAGATAGATCAGCCCTGTGTTCATGATGTAAAAACGTTTCGCGAGCGCTTTCAGATGATACCCCGCTTTGCACGTGCACATACGTGCAAAGCGAGGTATAATCTAGAAAGCGCTTCGCTAAGGTTTTCATCCTGAACGTAGGGCAGGTCTTAACCCCTTATCATGCGGTCAGCGAAAATTCTTGTTACATTGTAAAGATGTCTTGGCTGCTCATTTTTGTGCCACGTGCACATCTTTAATTGATTGAAGTGTCACGCACAGGCTCTAAAATATTTTTGTAAAAGCACCAAAAAGCTCTGTTTCTTCGCAGGCTACGTATATCAATGATTTTTTTTTCAATCTGCTTCTCTTGTATGCTAAGCAACATAGAAAGGTGGTATCCCAAACACCATTAGATCTTTCAAATGGTACTATTCTATGAAATATAAAGATTACGATATGACTGTGCGTATGAGTTCTAACAAGGTTACTATTACGATAATAATATGTTTAGAAATTAACTGGTTTATTCGGAAAAAAATATATATTTAAGATGGAATTTATAATTGGTTGTAACTTTCTAGTGACGCTGAGTATATTTGGTAAAAAGCATTCAAACTTGAAAACTTGTGCTGTGTTGGTTCCAAATCTTGCTTAAGCCAAGTTGAGGTATGTTGAGACCATTAACTTCTACAAAAAGTACCTGTTAAAAAAGAATGTTCAAAATGCGCGTCTTTTCTGGCCTACAATTTTTTGCTGTGGTCTTCGACATGCTCTGTGTTAAGTTTCCGTTAGATGTTAAAAATAGGTAATGCACGACATCCCTGAAAAAGAATTATAACTTGAATTGTTTTGAATGTCGATAAGTCTTGAGGTTAGACAATACGACTTAATTTTTATATTTCAAAACTGCTCTACTTTAGGGAAAATTCTTGCGACGTAATATACACTATTCAGGCGTCAAACGATTTCAGTTTCCGGTCAACGCATAACCAGTGCATGAAATCTTAGACATTTCCAATTTCAGAAAAGTTGAAGACAACAATTCTAAGTTTTCTATGAGGGAACAAAACTGAATGGTGCTTTTGAAACGCAAATGCCTTGAAACGCAAATGACCTTTTGAAAAAAAAGACATGCGTCATAAAAAGGGACCAGAAAACTATTACATACAGAGTCTAATAAATAATTAACAGTTACTTATCATTGATACACGACAACGAAAAATAATTTGTCTAGGTTTAGAACCCCCGGCTCTTTAAAATCCATTTTTCTTCATTTTATCGAGACTAAGCGCTTTAATTATAGACCTGGAACCCTGTAATCTGTCCAACTTGATGTCTTGTTAGCCGCGGCATCGTTTCTTAGCCCGTAGCCCTGCTGGAATTTATAATGTGACTTTTTGTTATTTTTGGGGACGTTTCAATTTATATTCCCCACATATTAAGCCGAAAGCAGGCAATGAAGGCTAAGATCGGACTGCATGTCTATGCAGACTGATCTTAGACTGTATTGTCTATCAAAGCTTTGCTCTTGTAAGAATTTGACGTGAACAACATAAAACGGACAAGATATGACGTCACTGTTCGGTTTGTCTTCAGTCCCCGCCCATAATGACCTAAAGTCACGTAGCACACTTATTCGAGCAGATTGTCGGGTTATGCGATATATTATTTTTTAATTTCTAATGAAAAACAGTCAATGATTGGCTGAAAAATTAGGACGATCGAAATTCAAGTTTAGAAAAAGGCCAGGTGGAACTTGGAGATATCCACAGGGTTTTGTTTGATTGTCTATGTAATTTATTTGTAGATATATATGTCAAAAGATCCCTAATAATCTTGAAGGATTGTCTTGAACATGAACATTATCTTGCATTTTTGTTACTGAACATTAAATGTTTGATGAATAGGCAAATTATAGAAAAACCCTTTTTAGCATTATCATTATTATTTTATGTCTATATGAAATGGTCTTCGACGATAACCTTAGGATCATTTTCTTTGTACTTGCCATTTATTGGAGAGCTTATTCGTAATGTTGTTTTTTTTTTGTACATATAAATATGGTCGTTTTTCTATTGAAAAGTCTTAAAACTGATAAAATAATACATAAGAAAAAAAATACAATTATCCACAATCTTTGATGATCGAATTTATTTTCGTTTTGAAACAAAGACAGAAGACCCCGGTATCTCCCGCGTGAAATAATCACAAGTGATTTTGCGTAAATAATACATCTAGAGCGCTAAAAGAAGTTTCGCAGATTTATGTAAATGAATCTGCATCATTTCTCCTCAAAAAGTTATTAATCCGATTCTCCTGATTTGTTGTTGTCTGACAATAACCCTGTCCCCTTTCTGCGATAAAAATGGTGTCCGTTAGGGATCGATATTGAGACTGCGTTTATTAATTAAGGTCAAACGGATGTTGTACTTATTAGAAATTCGCGCACAAGTTGCCTTTAACTTACGATTGAACTTGTTTGTATGAAATTTGAACTCTAAAATTTAATCATTATTGTCTGAAACTGTTTCTGAATTGACGCAAATTATTAAAAGAGTTAAAGTGGATATTTGGAGCCAGGCGGTCTAGCCAAATATGACATATAATTAGGAGAGGAATTAAAAGATGAACCAAATCAGACAGGTTGTGTATTATTTAGGGTCGTAGATTGATCAGAACTCGTGGTTATTATCTCAGATTGTATGAAATTTATTGACATGGGACTGGATAACGAGTTTTTAGGCTAATCAACTGTAGTTGGGTTTGGGGGAACTCTTTTGTCCAGTCTAAGGTGTCGCATAAAACGTGTTCTTAATCCGTTACCAAAACAACAAAATTTAATAAACGCTCAAATGCAGTATATGATCATCTCATTTACTGAAGCGACTGTCTCTCTTTCATCCAAAGTGGAGAACTGTTTTATTCTACCAATTACATTTTTTAAAGTTTGGTGGGAATCGAACTCGAACAAATTCAATGTTTTTAAGCCAAGCAATTGTCCCAGAAATTATGCACTACTTTGCACGCGCATTAATAGTCTGAAAGCGTTTTGCAAACTTGAACATAGGACAGTTCTTCACAAATATGTGAAATTGTTTAAAATACTCATTTTATTAAAACGCCACCGAAATCTCCAAAAATTTTCAAGTTGCAATTATCGCCAGCGTAACAATTTTCGTGGAAAAGGCATGCGATTTTAATATTTCTAAAAACATGATAGGCTAAGATAAAAAAACATTATAATAAAGCTGCCCTGCATTCAGGCTGACCGTTTGCAAGTGATGCTCCGCTCTGAACGCAAATGCACGTGCAAAACGGGGTATAAGTTGTAAACAATTTTCACGGTTTTTAACACCCTGAATTCTGGACGGTTGATTACATGATTTAAATTTTTTGAAATGAATCCAATATGGTTAAGACGAATATGTTAGTTTCTTGTCAAAGCGTATATGTGGAATGTCCTACTCTTGTGAACGTCTGTAAAGAAGAGTAAAACTCTACTTATCTCCCCTACACCGTTTTTGACGCAACAGCCTCAGAGGCAAAAACAGGCAGTTTGTTCCTCGATATAATTTCGATAATTTTGTCAAAACTAAAGCCGCGGGAATGTTTCATCAAGTAAATGAATCACTGTGTGTCTGTAGAGGGAACTAATTGAACAATATTCCCGTTTGTTCACAGAACCTTGGAATCGAGCGTCTCCTTAACGTTATGAATTACTCGGGACCTTCATCATTTGTGACATCGAAATAATCGCGTTTCATCTCAACTTGATTTTATCATTTCAATCGAGGTCACGTCGTGGAAAAGGGGGAAATCGAATTACAATTAATCTTTAAACGTCAAGGAAGGTATAATTTTACACGGGTGTATAGTTTTGCAGAATGGCCCAAATTCATAGAGATTTAGAAGTTTTGGCACAAAACTGCTTAATCTAAGCTGAACCATTAACACTTATATCAAAAGAATTATAAGAAATACGTCAATATATATTCTTAAAAAAACGAAAACGCATCAACCTACATATTATATTTACCTTCCTAAACATACGATTGATTTAATATTTTTTTCACTTTTTAACCTACGAAGTAACATGGCTAGCCTTACAGATCAGTGAAACAGCGCCGCGCACACGAACCGAAGGTCGGAGGTTCGAGTCTGACTGACGGCGGGTTGTGTCTTTAGGCACAACACTTTAATCACTGCCCCAGTCCACCCAGTTTTAATTGGGTAGCAAAAGATGAAACACCCCATTAAGAACTTGTGGGAATTCTACTGTCTCTCTTCGCGCTCTGGAGTGATTTATATAATGTACTGTTTATATGTAAAAATTGCTTTAAATGTATTGATGTTTTATGTATATGTTGTAATGATGTGATATATGATTAAGATGATGCAATAAGGATGATTGGCCATTTGTCCTAGCTCAAAGATGGAATGGCATACCCAGGATAGACAGATGGCATAGCTCAGTTAATAACAAAATATAGACCTATTTTGCTTGCACAGCCCAATGCCTAAGTAATCCAATGCTTATTTTGTACCAATGCAATAATAAAATTGCATTTTAATC
Organism: Fragum whitleyi; assembly: GCA_948146395.1. Classification (NCBI taxonomy): domain Eukaryota; kingdom Metazoa; phylum Mollusca; class Bivalvia; order Cardiida; family Cardiidae; genus Fragum; species Fragum whitleyi. The sequence continues at coordinate 38,619,893 of OX411552.1, read as the reverse complement.
AGAAGATGTTTAACCTTTGTTGGCTCAACCATATTGAGGTTTTAGTGCAAGAAATGTGTAAAAAACTTAGTACACTCTTGCCCTAAACCCTCCATATAAGAGACTGGGTGTTACTTGCAGGTATATTTTTTCTAAGTTGGTTTAAGGTAACTATAGCAATCTTCTGTTACTGGGTGAATTCAATCAATTAGAGCCTGATAATGACATTTCCAACATTATCATATGAGTGCAAAGCTAAGACTGCACAGTCTGACTATCATAAAGTCTTCACCATGGGACCTGTAGATAGATAAGGTATCAAAGTCTCTTTAGCCACCCAGGCAATCTTCTAGCAATACTATCCTGCTTTCTAGGCTATTCAATATTTGCATTTTCCCTCACATGTCAAATTGTAGGAAATGTCATGCACAGGCTCATGTATACATGAAACACCATCAGGTTATTCAGAACCCATGTGCATGCAATATCTACAAGAGGCACCACTGGCTTAAAGATTGCCATCATTCTAGACATTTCATATACTGAATTTTCCTAGTCTCAAAGTCAAAGCCTTAGCTTTGCACACACGTGAAATTGTTGCAATTTTCACACAGTGCCACAAGCTCATTTCTTAGGTGGTGGGTTGGATAAAGCATCTCAGGATAAAGGGCTTGTAGAGGGAAAAAGAAACAGTTTGCTCAATGATAGTAAACAAGTGAAGCCCTGCAGCCGAACATGCGATCGGGTACTAGGGAAGCTTAAACTATCACACAACTCTCATTTGAAGCAAAAAGTGTTTATTAATCAACAGTTAAATACAACAGATCTACTTTTAATGAAGCAAGATTTTGTCAATTGAACTCCCCATCATATCACCATACCTCCCAGTTGGCAACAAGAACCTCGTTTCTCTGATTTTTTTTTTTCGTTGACATGCACATTATCTATTACAAAGGCATTGTTGTTTTTTCCTATGAAGTTTTATATACAAAAAATCATTTTGACCAAAACTGTGTTTGAAATATTTAACCTTTCCGGATGCTCCATCTATTGTGTTTTTGTTTGAATGAGGTTTTACCATGCTTTGCAGATCTTATCCTACAAAGGTCTATGATTATCAACCCATAGGTGGGAGACAAAAGGGTGAGTGTTGCTATTTTGAATTGAACCTGGGATCTTTAGGTGCTAGACCTATACCAAAATAACAATGGATCAACTACTTTAAACACATTTTAATAGAGTTCACTGCCCTACTTTAACCCGACAAGCTGAATCTAGATTATACTTGCTTTGGTACAAGGCAAAGAAAAAGATCAGCCTGCACAGATGTGCAGTCTGATTTTAGTCTTTACCACTAGATTTCTTTGTTAAGTCAGACTTTCTTAACCCACAATCAGCGTGTGCATCCAGTGCTTTCAGTACTTTGATTTTCATGCAACTTTCTCAAAGGTTTTTAATTAGCATGGAAAGGATTCAGAATAACTTTTGTCAGCAAGTTTGTGAGAAATGAGGCAGCGATTTGTCCAAAGTATAAAATACAAATTTCATGATTGAGGCATCTATAAATGTGCTAGTTATTCTTGTAGTAGGTATTTGCTAAGAAATCAGACATGTCAAAAACTTGCTTCACATTAAAATATGAAAATATCACCAACAAGGACTAAGGCAGTTATACATATCACAAGCTTAGCACATAAAGATCAGATTTCAACACATTGAATTATATTCCATGAAGGAGTATCTGATGTAACAAAGTTTACAAAGTTAAGCATAATAATACAAAGGGCTTATTGAGCCCTAAAATGTAAGTGTTAACATGTATGTACAGGCAAAATAATACAAGTAAGCTCACTCCCACACAATCCTGTTTTTTGTTGTTTTTTTTAACACAGGAATAATTCTTTGAAAAATACTGTTTTAAAATGATGAAATTACTGTTGGACAAGCAATTTTGTCAATACCACGATGTTGTCAGCCTTGAAAGACAATTGAGCCTGTGCATGACATTTCCAACAATTTCAAATGTGCGCAAATCAAAGTTTCTGGCCAGCCTGTGCAGGCGCACAGACTGACCAGAATTTTCACTATGCCCTCTATAGATAGATAAGGTATTAATCAATGTCCATGTAGTCAGAATACATTATTATTGCATTTTTTAGTTGTCACCGCTTCTCAAGATTTGTACCTTGGGTAACTGTGAAATTGTTGGAAATGTCATGCCCAGGCTCAATTATTTTCAAAATTTCAACAATTTGCAAAGTGTCATTAGAAACTTCTCATTTGGACCAGCTTAAAACTTTGAAGTCTACAAATTGATAAATCACAAATTAGATGAGATGTTGTTCAACAAGCATCCTTGTAAGTCTGAGATAATTAACACTTTCCTGTTTTACAAAATATTGGGTCTGTCCAAATTCAAAGGTGTTGTAAACGAAAATTTAAAGTGGATTTAATTTGAAAATAACCATTATGTAGGGTAGAAAATAGTGTGGAAAAAGAAGAAATTGCTTGTCAGAAGCAATTTCTTCTCTTTTCACAATGTTTTCTTGATCATAAAATCACAGGCACGTAAAAAGCAGGGATTTAACAGCAAAGGGATAAAGGACAGTTTTGGCTACTCAGAAAGAATACAGTAAAACATATAAAGCAACCACTTACAGGACCACCAACAGTGTAAAACTGAATTTTTGCTTAGAATACATTTTGTTTACAAATTGGAGACATAATTTTGATTGAATGTGTATGCTATGCAAAATTCCAAATAATCCTATGTTATTAAAATTCAACAGAATCGTCTGATTGAGATGTTTCTAGTGAGTTTTAACAACATAGGAATCAATGACAATAACCTTGAGACCAATTAAATCTATTTCTTAGGTATTTTGATTTCTAGAAAAGGATTTTGAAAATGGTCGCTTAATAAAAATGGTCGTTTACTAGACATCATTGCTTGAGTAAGATTGACTGTAAATCATTATGGAAAATATTGAAGGTTGCACAAAGAACCTGTATGTTTTGTTTTTGCAATGAGCCTTTAAATAATAACAACATTTCTTACCCTTGTCATACCAAACTTAGAATATTCTTGCTTTAGGAGGAAGTGTAAACAAAGTTCAGCCTGCACATATGTGCAGCCTAAACTCAGTCTAAACCACCTGTTTGTCTCGTTGGACTAAGACTCTTGCAAAGATTTGATTTTCAAGAGAAATATAGGCATAGTTTCGTTTTTCAGACCCTTTTTAGCACTTTGGTTTGAATTTGAGTTTGTAAACAACTGTATTCAGCTTGACAAGGATTAACCCTTGTTATACTGAATATTTTGTTTAAAATCAAATTTACATCAAAATCAAAGAGCTGAAAGTGCCTGATGCCCTTACTATGGGTCAATATTTATTTTGAAAATATGATTCCTAATAGTTTCTGGCTTAAAAATGTAAAACAGGTGGAATGGACTAGGATAAGACTGCACATTGTGTGCAGGCTGATCTTTGTCTATACCTCCTGCCAAAGCAGAGATATTCCGGATTTAGCAATTTTTAAGACAAGGATTAAGATAATTACAAATTGAATTAAAAATAAATTATGAATGAAAATATACATCACAGCAAGTTACATCACATTAATTATACAATATACTTATTCTACGGTATGCAACAAAGCAAATACTGTTAGTTCTGCAGTTATAAAAAGCTGTTATCATGTTATTAGACAGCAAACAACAAAGGTAGTTTTAAGAACAACAAATACAATTATATTTAGTATGTTTTACATTTTATTTCAAAACAAATAGATCTTTATTTTATCAACTTTCATTAAAAATTCAAAAGATATAAACATGTGCACAAATAAAAAAAAAAAAAAAATCATTCCAATTGAAGCAATAAGGTAAGTATAGGACTATAATTATGTGGGACATAAAAAGCTTTTATTACAGTGAATAACAATGATAAAGAAAAACAAAATATTTAACATTTTACATTTAATAACTTTCATAAATACATTTGTAATCAACATTCCAATCAGAAGATCTTTTTCCAACAAATATCTTTCATTTAGTGAAAATTCAAAAATATGCTTATCATGCTCAAATCAGTCATCGTTAGAAGCATTTCCCCTATGTCAAAAAAGACAATTTTCTTCAAAGATTATTTGCAACACAGAAAAAAACATGATTCTTTGATACTTGACCCATTCACAGAGCTACAGATAGCAGGGGTATTTTGGATTTCAGATGAAACATAAGATGTTTGTAAAAAAATTATGCCTCTCATAAAAACAGGTCAATGGCCTATTCTTAGATTGTCAATAAACAAAGGACAAAAACTAAAATAATATGTGTAGATGAGTAGTGTTATGGTTCTTGTGCACTGCACTTCTCCCCAATGAGATCTACCCACCTGCGAAGTTTCATGATTCTACATTGCATACTTTTTCAGATATGCTCTGAACAAAAATAGTCTACAGACGGACAGAAATGTGCAAAGCAATATATCTCCTCTTTTTCGAAGGGGGGGGGGGGGGGGGATAATCATTTTAAAAATACTTGCATAAATCCTATATTTTGGGTAATCATTGGAGACGTCTTGTTCAGATGATTCAATGAGTACCCACACCATAGGGTTTTGATGAGAAATAAAGATTGTAGACTAGGAATACCCCCCTCTTATCTGTACCTGCATTCAGAAAAAAAGACATACATTTTTGATCTTCAAAAATTGAAGCTAAGTCAAAGCAATTTCTATCATTTTCCACAATATTTTCAAAAGTGCAATCTGCAACATAACTTGATAACTGGGGGCCAGTCTAAACTTGTTGCATGTTAATATGTTAAAGAGTATTCCACAAGATTCCATAAGATTGAATTAAAAGAAATTTTTATAAATCAAGCATCAAATCCTATGTTGTGGGTACTCATTGGAATCATATAAATCAATAATCCAATGAGTAACAGCGAAAAAAAATTTGATTAATTTATTTCAAATGAATACCAACAACATTTGGTTGAAGCATGATTATTGAAATTGAACATATCAAAATTAACCCTTTCCTGTTTTACAAATTTTGGACCTGTCCAAATTCAAAGGTTTTGCAGACGAAAATTTAAAATGGATTTAATTTGAAAAATAACCATTAGAAAGGATAGAAAATAGTATGGAAAAAGAAGAAATTGCTTGTCAGAAGCAATTTCTTCTTTTTTCACAATGTTGTCTTAATCATAAAATCTCAGGCACGTAAAAAGCAGGGATTAAACAGCAAAGGGTTAAATAATTCCACCTATCTGTAAGGTCTAACAGACACTTCCAAAAAGCATAAGGCAAATCAAGACTAGTGAAAGCCTATTCTAGAATGAGTAACTGCAAATTCAATCTAAGAAATGGGGATCTAGGCAATATTGAATAACAATTAAAGATGTATATCAGAGACATGAGTTACGAGGCTAATTTAAACACGTACAAAGTAATGCCTCTCATATCTCATGTTTTAATACGGAAAATCTTGATTTCTATTGTCGACCAATTACGTTTTGGACAAAGAATCTTTCTCGTTTTTCTTTAATAATTGCATCATAAAAATCTCTGATGATAGCATAGCAGTAATCACGGAACCACGAAAATTCCATTTCATTTAATTGAGAGGCCATTTCAGAAACAGAAATATTTGTTTTTATTCATTTAACCCTTTTGCTTCCATTTATCCATTTTAAGCAACTAAGGTGGCTTTCATGCCTATTTCTGACTTCACTGGATTATCTTTATCTTGTTCAACATATAAGATAAAATTATTACAATATTTTGAGGTTTGAACCCTTGATCTTCAGAATTTAATTCAATTAAAATATAAAGCTGGAAGTTTAGGCTAGAGCAAGGCTGCACATCTGCGCAGGCTGATGTAAGTCAATGCTGTCTGTCAAAGTTTTATGTATAGCAGTAATATGTTGAGAATAGCAGGGTGTTGGAGCTTTTGAAAATATCAGGGCCTGAGGTTATAAAACTTTTCTCAGGCTCAGGCTCAATTTTCTCAAATTTCACTTTGAGATTAAAGCCGTAATTCTGTTTAAATACTCATATTAATGTATTATCATAAAAGATAACATTAATAAGTTGTTATAAATAACAACTTATTAATATTATCTTTTATTTTCATACATTTATTTTAATTTGAAATTTGAGAAAATTGAGCCTGAGCCTGAGAAAAGTTTTATAAGCTCAGGCCCAGGTCAGTGCAAAACTTAATTGTAAGTGCCTATTTATTTATAGGCACTTACAATAGTTTTCCATTGACCCTTCCATATGGAAGTTTCTAGGCAAAAAGAACAATATTGTCTAGAAAATATACTACAGGTAATTTAAATTTCTTGATTAAAAGAGAGACTAACAAATTCGATCAAACTGTATTCCACCATCTAATTTTGGATGTAGCCATGTCTTGGCAACCAATGAACAATAGATAACAATACAGTAAAGGATAACTGATATATCAAACCAAAGAATTGTAAATGAAATCGGACATATCCGATTGCGCAAGACCATAAACCCAAGTGATTAGCATTGGAGGAAAAACTGCCATGAAATACACAGGCTCTATACTGCCAAGACTGATTATATCGAAAATCATCATTTTCGTCTTTTGATTGCTAATCTGGGAGTCGTTGCAAAATAACGGAGACCATTTATTGAGTCAGGGACGTATTAAAATCCAGAATGCATCGTCATAAAAAATTTGTTGCTTTATTGTATGATGTATTGCTTTAAGGTACTGGACTTTGGAGACAATAACCTTTCAAAAGTAATCATAATTAAGCTTTATAATCTAACCTTTCAAAAGTAATCATAATTAAGCTTGAAAATTTAACTGTATAAAAGTAATCATAATTCAAGCTCATCTTATCTCTTTGAAAAATATAGTTAAAGATTTATTTGAAAATCAAATATTTTCTATTCAATATATATTGACATTTTATACATCAATATCTTGGTGTTAAACTATTGCGAGTGCCTATAATAAATGGAGGATAATCATTTGTTTCAATGTAAGATCAATTTGTATTTCATTCAGTGAACAACAAAAGCTATATTTTCACAAGAAAATATAGCTTTTGTTGATCATGAAATATCAATCAATCTTTCTTGAAAAACAAATGAAAATTCTTTTTCTTTAATGCTTAAATGAGACAAAATGTGAAAATATTAGAACAAATTTTCTTAAAGCAAGTCATTTTGCATGTAATTGCTATGCAATCTTAAACGTGACATTATTGTTTTGGTCCCGCTTAGATTATGTCAGATAGAGAGAAATGTACAATGTTGGGATATAAGGTTTTTGATAATTTCACTGGGAAGGCCGTGAGTTTATCAACATGATAATCTACCGAAATTCCTTGATAAACCACCGAAAAGCATAAAAGAATACAGACATCTTTGAATTTACCTCTTGACATAGAATGGTGGTTAAATAAGAGGAAAATGTTTGGTTTGCAGTTTAAGTTTTGGCTGTCAGACATTTGTAAAATATATTCTTGATCTATTAATGCAGGGGCAAAAAAATGTCCATAAATATCTACCTTAAGACCGTAAAATGATTGGGACAGAAAATTGTCATTAAGAGTATTTATTTTTTCAATGATGCTTTTCTTTTTTTCTCTAAAACAATCTTATTTTCATCCATTTCATCTAGAGATCAATATTACAGTTTTTTTAACCCTTTGCTGTTTAATCCCTGCTTTTTACGTTTAGTGATTTAATGATTGAGAAAAGATTGTGAAAAAAGAAGAAATTGCTTCTGACAAGCAATTTCTTCTTTTTTCCACACTATTTTCTACCCTAAAGAATGGTTATTTTTCAAATCAAATCCACTTTTTATACCATTGTATCATAAAGATTAGGAAAACACGCTGCAAAAAGGAAGAAGCTGCTTGAACCGATCAGTTTATCATGCATTCTATCAAGTGGCACTGAATTTTCAATGTACCCAATGTAACTTTTGAATTAATGAATGAATAGAGCCTGTGTGTGACATTTACGACAAGCTGACAAGTGAATGGGATGAAAACATTTACCAGCCTAAAGAGCTACATGGTGCAATAAAAATATTGCCCAAATGCCTGCAGATACATCAACACCTTCTTAGAGCCTGTGTTACATTTCCAGCAATTTAACATGTGAATGGGATGAGAACATTACAGGCCAAAGATCATCATGGTGCAATAAGAATATTGCAAAAATGTCTGCAGATACATAGGAACCTTGATTGAGGTTTGTGTGACATTTCCAACAATTTTACATGTGAATGTGATGAAAACATTACAGGCTAAAGAGCTACATGGTGCAATAAGAATATTGCAAAAATGTCTGCAGATACATTGGTACTTTATTTGAGCCTGTGTGTGATATTTCCAGCAATTTCAAATGTGCGCCAAGCAAAGACTCTGGCCAGCCTGTGCATCTGCAAAGTCTGACCAGGGTCTTAACTTTGCCCTTTGTTAAAAGATAAGGTCAAAATGTGTCTTTAGAAAGTCAGGCAATCTTCTAATTATACTACCTGGAAGTGAAGGTTAGTAAGGTAATGATGGCCTTTCATTCAAAATGTTGGAATTGTCACGTTTGTCTCATTTATCTACAAAGCAAAGAGTGAAGACTCTGGCCAGACTACTCATTTATCTACAAAGCAAAGAGTGAAGACTCTGGCCAAACTGTGCAGATGCACAGGCTGGCAAGAGTCTTTGCTTTTTCGCACATAAGAAATTGTTCTAAATGTCATTTGCAGGCTCAATTAATGATTGAATGAATCAAAATAAATGCATTTTGACTTCTTCCTCTGTAACTTTGGGCTAGAGTTAAACTTAACTTTGTCACCAGATGACAGGCAATATTATCCCAAACTAGAGATGCCTGTAAATGGAGAAAGCAAAAGCCAAGGGCAGAAAGATGATTTGGCCAAAAAAGGTAATTATAACAGACAAGTCGGTCTTCCAAAGAGCCATGTGTTTTCATAAATTCCTGATAATTTGTTCTCTCAAGTCAAACGAATTACGTCATAAAAGTTTTATAATTTGGTAACCAATATTAATATGGAAAAGCAAATTTTGTTTATAATCATCAAAGATAATGGCCAATTTGCCAATTACTGCTTTCTCCTACTTGTTGCTGTGGAAACCCTATTTTGTTTTTGAAGTTTTGGGAGAAATTTTTGTGTACAGAAATTTACTGCAATATCTATATGGAAGTGAGTTTGTCAGCATGCAGCAAGCCAATTCCCTTTTAATCCATTCCGATCCAATCCCTCTTTCTGACACACATGCAAACAAATCTCATCTCTGAATTAATTATTGTCTGTTATTTCATTAATTACAGTCTAAAATCTTGTTTTCTAGTAATTTTCCTTTAGTGGACAAACACTTTGAAAGAACATCTGTATGAATGCGTGTTTTCAAAGTGACTTGAATTTAAAATATTTAGGATTTTTTAGTATGAAATATTTTGGAAAATGAAAAAGTTGCATGCATTAAGTAACGTTTTTGAGGTTTTTTTTCAATTATTTACAGAAACCTTTTCTTTTTCGTTGCAACAAGTTGAATTGGCTTGAAATGGGATAGCTTTCAGCAATACCTACACTTTGGGGTCAAAATTAGTTCATATTTTAAAGAAACTTGCCAAATAATCTGGCCTTTTTCTAACTCAGGACACCAAGTCCTCACTTATAATTTAGATCTGATAAATGAAGGAAACGAGATTTACACAAACAAAAGGATTTTTTCTCCATATAACACCATAAAAATGTCTGTAAGCATTGCTCCTCAAAAAAGGCAGAAACATAAAAACATCATTAAAACAATTTAGGCTTTAGAGCCTGTGGAACACATTAGCTTAATTATATAACAAAAAATAAATGTCTTTCACAATCAATATATACACAAATTAAGAATATTGCAAAATATACCGCAATAGGTCCCCGAGGAACGAAGCCAGACGAAATTTCAAACAGGATTTATAAAGTGGAAAATTTCAATACACCAATTATATTAATGTGCACAAAATAACCAATCAACCTAAATATACTAGATAAACTAGATAAACCTCTTCTCATTTTCTCAGATATAAGAAAAAGTGAGAAATAACCTTTTTTCCTTTAAACAGACATGGAGGTTCCTTCATTCATTTGGTTTAGCTTCCATAAGTGTCATTCAACTTAACCCTTGTCACGCTGAATCTGGAATATTCCTGCTTTGGCAGGAGCTATAGACAACTGTGCAGTCTGATGTTAGTCTACACCACCTGTTTCTCACTTTCAAACCAGAATTGTCAATGGATTTAGTTTTTCAAATAAAAATTGACCTACAGTTGGATCATTCAGTGCTTTTTGCCCTTTGATTTTGATGAAAATTTTTAGCCAAAATTTATTCAGCATAACAAGGGTTAAGAAACTATGAGATCATTTTCTTTTCTTTGCTCTAGCTGTAATAACAACATTTTGACTGCCCACTGATGAAATTTGTTAACCAGACATTTTTAGCTTCAAGGAAAAATTTGTATAGATTTAAAATGAGATGTCTTATTTTTCAACATTGATCATAACTAAATAACAAAAAGTTTGACTTTCCTAATTTGAAAGAATTAGCTAATTATAACTGTAAGTTGACATAATTGTCAAAGTCCTTTTCGAGTCTATCAAATTCATAAAACATGGCAGAAAATGAAGAATTTCAACATTATTTTTCAAAGATTTTTCTTAGGGTTTTGAAATAAGATTTGTTTTGTAAAACATTAATACCACAGAACCTCAATTTTCTGTAAAGTTTGACATAGTTATATGGGTTTTTAAGGGACGCAGGTTTTGCACATCCAAGATGCAAAAATAAGTAGACAGGACCCTCAAAACTATGTGATGTGAGTCCCAAAGACTCTCTTGGGCTCACTACAGAAAATAATTGAAGACTGCTTTATACTTTCCTGAAATTCAGCCACAAACATTAATATACTTCTATCAATTTCTTTACCTATAACCAGGGAATAGCTCTAAATCTACAAAATACAATATTATAATCAATAAGAAATAGACTTCACCTAAAGCAGGGACTCCAAAAATTTCAGAAAGGACCCCTAGGGTCCCAATGATTGAGTCCTTTGGCCCCTATTTTGTTTTGTTTTGCTATCTTTTGAACATTGTTTCACATTACACAAATGATCATGACAAAAGGGTCAGACCACAAGTTCTTACAACTTAGTAGATGGCCAACCCTATTGTTGATGTTAAGACTAAGACCCTGATTCGACTGCCTCGGAGGCCTAGTGGTAAATGCACTCGACCCGTGACCTGGAGGTCCGTGGTTCGAGCCCCACTGTCGCCGGGGTGTGTTTATGGGCAAAACACTTAATAGCCAGCCCCAATTCACTCAGCTGTAAAAATGGGTAGCAGTGGGTTTAAACCTGAGTCTGACTACCTCTCTCTCGTGAAAACATCAGGATTGAGTGTTCGAGAGCGATTCTATAAGCTTAAGCCTTCGTCGCAATCGAACTAAAATAAATTAGTATAAACTAAAACCCTGATTAATTTACCTTGACCTTGGCAGATGCAATTTGCCTGTTTATGCCCAATAAGAGGCATAGAAAATTGAAGAGTTTTATGGAACAATGTTTACTTTTGCATACTGAGACACAGACAGATGGACAAACAGAGGTACCAATCAGTTGGGGTAACTCTAGTAAAAAAACTTTATTACTCAAAGAAACCCTATTAAGTGGGTACTCATTTGAATTGTCTCGTTGAGACAATTCCAATGAGTACCCACAAGATAGGGTTTGAGCAAGAACTAGGGAAGTTTTTAAATATGAAATCAAAAATACTCCCTCTATCTCTGACAGAGAAGCTCTGACAGAGAGGAACAATATGCCCATGATCTATCCATGCCAGAGAAAAAAAAAAAAAGAGTTAATTTTCTATTATAGACCTATATATCTTGAAAAGTTTTTCCCAGAAATAATAAAGTAAATTATGTAATCCACTTTGTACAGTGAATCATACTTAAAATGTGAAAACAAGTTGAAAAAGAGCCATTAAACTGATGGAATAAAATCCAATTTCTTATACCTAAAATTGAACTGCAATTACATAATTTTACTGATTATTTGTAAATTTTTACGTCTTTGTTTGAGCATGTTTTAAGGGAAATAAAATGCTTTTACAGGCTTTTTATTTCGTAAAAGTGAGATAAGTTTGGTATATAACAGCTTTGTCTTAATATAAATCCTTTGTTCTTTGTTTTCTTTCGTAATAAAATTTTAGCCATATTAGGAAGAAAATATTTCTTATGCGCTTCAGAGATAAAAATGAAAAGACAATTAGACAATTAGAGTTGAAAAAGCTTGCCAAAAACAAAATCAAGGTATGCTTAAGTTGAAGTTGAAGAAGCTTGGAGTTGACAAACCAAAGTATGCTTATATTGCAATTAACTGCCAATCAAAAGTCAGGTATTATTCAGATGGATTTCCATGCACTCATCTGATGGAACAATGATGACAATTCATAATTCCTCTATCTAGATGGTCAAAAATTAGGTAAATAGGACAAATCTCCTCACTGAAGAGATGACAACTTGGTTCAAATTCTTTTTTTTTTTTGGTCCGCCCTTGGTAAAAATCCTAGTTGACAATGGCAATTCTACCTTACTGCAAGTTATTTTAATAGTTCCAACCACAAATGACCTCTGCTGGATTCTTTCAATTAACCCTTAACATGCTGAACCTAGAATATTCAAGCTTTAGCAGGAGCTATAGACTAACATCAAGCTGCACATATGTCCAGTCTGATGTTTGTCTACACCACCTGTTTCTCACTTTTAAACCAGAATTGTCAATAGATTTAGTTTTTCAAATAAAAATAGACCTACACTTGGTACATTCAGTGCTCTTTGCCCTTTGATTTTGATGAAAACTTTTAGCCAAAATTTATTCAGTATGTCAAGGGTTAATAGAATAATTGTTTTTTCAGAAGTCTCAGTGTCTGATATTGCATAACAGGTTTAACAAGCTTAATCTGTTTTTGCTTTGAAGACATCAACTCTAGCTGCCAATAGTGTCAATACTATTGACAATAATACTGAATTGATGTATTGATCAATATCTAATACATGTATTGCCAGTATAAATACCAACAATTTACATTAAAATAAAACTTAAGACTACACTGGGTTCAACCAGAATCACCAGTAAAATTTCAAAGTTGGAATAATTGACAGCAAAACATACTACCCCATGAAATGGCAGATTTTTACAAATAAAATTTATCAAAAGTGAACTTGACTCATTCAGATGACCTTGGCCTTGAATGACACAAATAATGTGGAAACCTTTGGTAAACTAAGCAACCTATAGGAAATTTTAAGGAGAAAGTAGAAATTGCTTGGTACAAGCAATTTCTTCTTTTTCCACAATATTTTTTTCAAATATAAAATTGTAAGAGCGTATAATCCTTTGACTCTACTTGGAAGGGTTAAGCAAAAGTCAAAGACAAAATTTCTAAGAAAGACAAGGGTAATCACTTCCACCTAGCCGAGCATGACAAATCCATATAAATTATATTTTACTTACATCCCACTTCCAAAATATATCTCTATGTAAAACAACACCCCAAATTTAACAGACTTGGAATTGTTTTTCTCATTTACATTCTTAAAAATTTGCACGAAGCAGACAAAGACTCATAATTCAGCCAATGACATTATTAACAATAATTTCTGCCTCCAAAACTGAGGTTACTTGAAGTCGTTTTGTGGTAAGTATTTTCTGTCACGAAATGCTGTTGAAATATCGGTGACATTCTACGTCTTCCTTTTTCAAAATGCGGAGGAGATTAAGACTTAATGTCATCACTTAAAATTCTGATTTTGTTTGAAGCAAAGCATATTGTCAGTGTTTCTAGAAACTCGTAAATACAACTTGAACTAGTTGGTCAGAAAGAGGATTAATACCCCCCCTACAAGTGCTTCTGTTAATAATGAAACACCATTTTCCATCAAAGGGCCATAACTCTGTCAAAGGTAAATGGCCCATAACCAAAATAGCACTTGCACATCTCTGTCTAATACTGATTATATCTGAAGAGTTTTAATGAAATCCCTCCAATAGTTGCTGAGAATTTGAGTGGAAAAAATAAGCTATAGGCCAATTGCTAGACTGACCAACAGATGATGGAAGGACAGACAGAAAGACAAGTGGACTCCTATATGCCCCTCAATCATAGTTTTTCCTTTTTTTTTGGGGGGGGGGGGAAGGGGGGGGGGGGTAATTAAGCTGTATCTAAGACATAATGGACAATATTGTCTGTGATCTACAAAAACAACATTTCAATATTACTATTTATAGAATCTGTAAATCTTTGACCTTTAAATGAGTCCTTGAACTTAAACCTTTGGCCATTACGAACTCAAATGGGAATTTTCATTTTAAGGACCTTCTGTACTGAATTATTTGGAAGTCATGCTATAAACATACAAGTAAAAATATGAACAAAAAATACTCTTGACATTGAGTGTGACCTTGACCTTTACATACGGAAAAATTCCATCTGACTACAAATTATAACCCAGTTCTACTTGAGGTCATATTATTCTAGCTTGCCATACAAATGACAAGTCTTGGGCTTAGAAAAACCAAAAGATTCTATGAAATCATTCAGACTAACAAGAGCACCACCTATGGGTGCCTACACTCGGTTGTTGAGTGCTGGATTGTGGATAAAAATCTAAGTACAAAAAGGGGCATATAATATGCTCAAAATGCATCTAGAGTTATCCTCATTGATAGTTTATATTGCTCTTTTAAAAATGAACATGTGTGCCAAATTTATGTTCAGTAGAACCAGAGATTCAAAATTTCAAAAGTTCACATGATGGCAACAATGACAATGACAACAACATGAAGGCTATAGCAATACCTCGGGTTTTCTCTGAAGATGACCTGGCTAAATATTGAAGGGTTAATGCAACAATATTGTAAATGTCGATTTATTCATATGCACTAATAGCTTTGCACTAAACCTCCAAAATTGAAAAAGAGATTTCTCTTTCTCATTATATATTCCAAAATTTCTTATCTTGAGTACATGAAAATATAAGGTTATAAATTGCGCTCTGGTTCAAATCCCATCAGAATCATAAAAATAGGAAATCATGTTTTTAGTCCTTAAAAAGATGGAAACAATAGATGGAAATGAGCTTAAACATTTACTGAATTACAAACAATTGAAACGATAATTTTATGAATACACATTTTTAACCTAAAGTACATTTTTTACAACAGAGATTAGAAAGGAACAATTCTGAGACACCAGAAATAAAAAGATCAAAGATTATGCAAGCCACAAAAAGCCATTATGATTTTAAAGTAGTTAAAGAAATACTCTCCTATTATACATAAGTATATAGATGTTTTGTTGGGAATTACAGGAAAACTTGACATATGCAATATACCAAAAATGGTACATAATAAAAGAAGACTTTGGAAGATGATTTCCTTGTTTTGTCCTTATTTCCTCCATTTCCCTTGCTTTTCCCCTCAGTTTACAATTTTGATAAATGAAGACTCGTAACGATATGGCTAAATCTTGGACAAGTCTAAATTCAAAGAGGAATGCAGACATATTCTGACCCTTGTCATGCTAAATGAAAACCTTGGCAAAATTTCATTGAAATCAAAGTGATAGAAAGCACTGTATGCACTAATTGTGAGTTAGTAATTTCAGTTTAACTTGTATTAAGCGACAACTAACGGGACCACGAAAAAGCGGTCGTTAAAGAAAATGGACGCTTAATACACATTTGTTTCCAAAAGAATCATACTTTTTTTTATTGAATATGCATGTTATTGCAAAAATCTCAGTTATCCTATATTGTCAAAACTCAATAGAATCGTCTCATTGAGACAATTCTGTTGAGTTTCAACAACAAAAGATTCAATTTCAAAAAAATTTAGACCAACAAAACCTTTTTCTTTTTCAAGATATTGTGATTAAAAGAAGGGGATTTTGAAAACGGTGGCTTAATAAAAATGGTCGCTTAATAGACGTGGTCACTTCAGCAAGATAGACTGTATTTTGAAAAAACAATATTTAAAGTCCTCAGGTTTAAGAAAGAAAATCACAAGGTATAAACCTAGTTTAGACTGCACATATGTGCAGACTGATCTTTGTCTACACCTCCTGCCAAATCTGGAATATTCAAGGTTCAGCATGACTGCCTTAGGTGAAACATTTAGAACTTTGTGTTGTCAGGGGATAATTCAGTTTTCTCAAAGCTTCCACAAAGAATACAGTGATTATCTTTTTTGAATTTTAGGCTTTAATGCCACTTTTAACAGTATCTCAGTCATATCCCTGTGACTAAAGCACCTAACCATGTATTCCTGGTATCTCTAATATCAGTACAAGTACAAATGAAACAGCCTTTCAAAACTTATAGCTGCTTGTCCCATTAAGCTTTACAATAAATCATCCATGAAATTCTTTTATTTGATTTAAGATTTAATTCAACTTTTAACAGAAATTCAGTCATGTCCCTGTGACTTTAGCACCTGTCCATGTATTCCTATCGCTAAAATTAGTATTATCCATGATTAATGCCCTGGCAGGGCGGAGCCTAAGTAACCGGCCGTTGCACTAAAGGTTGAGGGAAATCAGCTTTTATCTGAAGTTACGAGGCATTGGTAACCAAACGATGAAATGTGTTCACTCTTTCAAAGCACGTGAATCCCTTAGGTTCTAGGATACAGTTATTTGCACGCGGTAACGATGATAACCGACTAAATTTTGAAATAACCCAAACTATTCAAAAGTAAACTCGCCAAATTGTGTCACAGTTAAGCCCTGCCCTGCCAGTTCATTAATTACGCAGAATACTTGTTCTATCACAACATCCTTTCCAATCATTTAGCTACTCATCCCATCATAGTTAACAAGGGTCCATTCACTGATTCAAAAGAGTTATCACAACGTAGAGTTCCATTAAGAATAAAAGATTTTAGACTGGCTCTAATCTATCTGATCTTTTCCTATGTAAAAGATAAATTGCCATTTATTTTCTCCCTTCTAACAAACTTCAATTCAATGGCTGCAGTGTCAATGAATATAGATTTAGTCTGAAATATTGTCATCTGGTAATGGGCAAAGTTTAACGACACACAGACGACATTATTTAACCTCATTTTCTTACAGCAATAAAATTTCTTTAAAATCTATCGAATATCTATATAAAGTATACATGGTTTCCTTAGCAAATGAGTGCAGTTGCAGCAGACAAACACAAATCAATAGGATATATTGCAAAAACCTTTTCTCTTGTGATTTATTACTTATTATTACATACAACAGCAAAATGGAAGAATATTTTAACTGAATTTTATACAATGTATGCATATTGTCGCCGTTATTCCAAAACCTTGTAACTACAGCTTTAATCAAGCTATAGTGACGAGATTTTAGAATTACAACAACATTATTCTTTTAGTATTTTCCAAAAGTTCCCAAATCGTCAGCCACACAAAATCATGATTCTTTTTAGCATTTCTTAGGAAAATACATAAAATAGAAAAATATTGAAGAAAATAAAGAAACAAGAGATGTTTTTTGGCCCCCCAATAATAGCAGGTCAATAGCCAATTTTTTTTCAATCAGCAATGGGAAATAACTCACAAAATATAATGAGTAGAGTTATGGTTTTTGTGCACAGCACTTCTCCTGTACGAGATCTATCCACCTGTGAAGTTTCATGATTCTAGCTAGCATACTTTAAGAGATATGCTCCGGACAGAAAAAGGTCTACAGACAGACCGTTGGACGGTCAAGTGCTAAGCAATATACCCCCTCTTCTTTGAAGGGGGGCATAATTATCACTGTAAACTGAGCCATCTGCTAGCAGTTCTAAGGATACAGAAGTTTCATGGCTAAAGACGTTCTTTAAAAATGCAACTCTTTTCATATTTTGAATGGTCATTTCTAAACTAGGTTTAAAGCCATTTATGAAAAGTGCTCTTTATTTAAAAGCTTCTTTAATCTTCAAAAATTTGAAAAAGGTAATTTAAAAAGAGGGCATGAAAAGTGTATCAGCAGTTTATAATCACAAGCATAATCAAAGCACTGAAAATACAGACAAGATATAATTCTGTTACAAAAGCCTTGCTTATAGAGAATTATTTGTCAATATAATACAATATCAAGCGGTCAGCACAAAACAGTTGTAAGTACAAGTATCTATAAGTATTAATAAATATTTATCTAGGCACTTACAAAAGTTTTGCACCCGAAGGATAAATATGTGTGACATATTTAAAGGGACTAATAATAGTAAAATGAGACAGATCAAAGCTTCAATAACTAAAGGGGTCAGTGCAAAATTATTGTTAGCGCCTATGAATTGAAGGCACTTACAATAATTTTGCCATGATCCCTCAAACTGCATTTTTAATTGTTCGAGAATTAAATGCGACAAGAGCACCTCCTACGGGTGCCTACGCTCGGCAGTTGAGTGCTGGATGGTGGGAAAAAATCTAAGTAAAAAAAGGGGCATATTTTACACAAAATGTATCTAGAGTTATCCCACTTGATAGTATAGGTTGCTCTTTTGATGGTGAACATGTGTGCCAAGTTTCAAGTGAATGCTTGAGTAGAACCAGAGATATAACAAAATGTCAAAGTTTTTGGCACGACAACGCCAACAACGACAACACGGAGGCTATAGCAATACCTCAGATTTTCTCCAAAAACAGCTGAGCTAATAAATGAGTAAATCATCAGATCTATGCAAGCTTTCACATCACTTTCTTAGGTTTGGGGATGAGAGAGGAGAAAGAAATATCTATATTTAGAAAGAGGAGCACAGCCCATATGTGCCTGCACTCAGCTGTTGGATGCTTGATGGTGGATAAAAATCTAAGTTAAAAAAGGGGCATTATTTGCACGAAATGCATCTAGGGTTAATCCCCTTGATAACATAGGTTGCATTTTGAGTGTCAAGGAAATGCCTTCAGTAATATCAGAGATATCACAAAATGTCTTAGTTTTCTTACGATGACGGCAACAACGACAATGACAATGACAACAGCACTGAGGCTATAACAATATCTCAGGTATTCTTAGAATATAGCCTAGCTAAAAATTAGCTTGTTATCAAAATCTAGACAAATTAACATCTTGGTGCCATACATTTAGTGTCTTTTAACATATCGAATTGAGTAAATTCTTTAAAAACAAAATAAAGAAATAAACACGAAATTTACATAACAAGAAAAGATTATTTTAACATGGCTAAAGTTAAACTAAACAAAGGAAAGAACAATACACTGTTATTTTATTATGCCTCTCAAACAATATTCCTTATATTTTATTGACCTGCCCTGTGTTCAGGATGAATTAACCGTGCAAATTGTTTGCCCATTTTACCTTGCTTTGCACACAAGTCTGAAGTGCACATGCAAAGTGGGTAATGATTTGCAAGCAGTTTGCACCGTTTTGTCATCGATGAACACAAGGACGATACAATCAGGATTTAAAATAAAGTTTTTATGATTATGCAAGTGCAAATCTTACCAGAAAAAAACAAACAAACAATGTTTAAAAGCCAGAATGACTAGGACAGTTTTCCTGACTCACAAAAAAAGGTTCTGACAATCAGACACAAGAGTATCTATGTGTACCAGCCCTATATTCTTGGTAACAAATTTCTACAAGACACCCCATAATGAGAACCCTGCATAACTCTGTAAGAAAGTATTTTGCTAGCACTTTGTTATCTGAGCAAAAAATTGATAGAAGACCAAAAATGTAAGTCAAAAATATATTTTAACATAATTAGAACTTAACAAATTGAAAGACAAAGGAATGTTACAATTAACTGAAAGATATGTTACATATACATATAAAAGAAAATGACAATGTAAATATTCAGATCTATACGTAATGATCACAAATGTCTATAGAATAATACACATTATCAGGGTTTCACACTAACATCTTGCTGCAACCAGTCAAAAGGACATGTTGGCTCTGAATGTTAACCCTTGTCATGCTGAACCAGAAATATTCCTGCCTTGACAGGAGCTATAGACAAACATCAGCCTGCACATATGTGCAGTCTGATCTTTGTCTATACCCCCTGTATTTCCTTTTCTGAAACAGAAAAGTTTAAAAATTTGATTTTCAAAAATTATACCTACTCTCGTTTAGTGCATCCAGTGCTTTGAGCACTTTGATTTTGTTGCAATTTTGCCAACATTTTTTATTCAGCATGACATGGATTAAAGGTCCATTCTGATCAAAACAGGTCTCAGGTATGCAAAACCATTTTTGTTCCATTTTTAGAAATTTAAGGAGTAAATTGCATGGTAAACATTGTGAGATAAGAAATTGCTTGTTACAAGCAATTTCTTCTTTTTCTACTATGTTTTCCATTGGGTAAAGCAAATTTTAGTATTGGAAAAGCAACTTTTTCAAAACTGGACAAATTGGAAATACTTTTGCCATTAACTACAGGCTTGAAAAACCTGGAAAATGGTAACTTTTACCAGCCCTCTCAAAATTCCACAGGTCTCAGGGCCCCGAGGACAGGTGTTAAGATCTGACTGCCAACTGTGCAGATTGATCGTAGTCTACACTGTCAGCAAATTCTATAAATAAAGCAGATATATGCTGTGAACAACAGTATAAGGTTAAGTAGTCATTAATGACAGCTGTTTTCTTCAAGGCTATACTTCTGATCCTGTTTTTCAAAGGGACTTAATCTTCTGAAAAGTGTCTTCTAAAGGGACTTAATCATATCACAGGTAAAGATGTGTCTCCCAAGTTTTTTCTGTCAACAGCAAACATCCTGAAAACATAAAAATAAACAATCTCAAATTATTTAAAATATACACATTTACTTCTTATAAATTTTTATAATCTCAAGCAGGGTTTGAGTCTGACATCAACAAAATAGGGTCCAAAGGACTCAATCATTGGAATCTTAGGGGTCTTTTCTTAATTTTTGGGAGTCACTGCTTTAGGTAGAGACTATTTCTTTTAGGCTTAAATCTTGTATTTGGTACGTTTAGAGCTATTTCCAGGTTAAAGGTAGAGAAATTGATAGAAGAATATAAATATTTGGGTTCAACTTCAGGAAAGAATTGAAGACTGTTTAAAGCAGCAATTCTTTTCTGATTTGTTTGTTTGAATGTGTTTTATGCCGCTTTCAACAATTTCGCAGTTATATCGCGGCAGCTGGAGCGCCTAACAATGGATTCCTGGAATTTCTTTCACCTGTACTACCATTACACCCTTTCCTAGCCTCCGACTGCTATCTCACATAGGTTTACGATTATCTACCCATTGGTGAGAGACAAACGTCGGAAAGGATATTTGCCGCCACCAGGGATCGAACCCACAACTTCCAAGTTGGAAGTCTTATGCCTAACCAACTGCCATATGGTGGCGGCCTCTTTTCTGAAGTCGATCCCTGGACAGTCTATGGGACTCACATCACATAGTTTTGAGGGTCCTGGCTACTTATTTTTGTATCTCAGATGCACATAACCTGTGTCCCAAAAAATCCTACTCAAGTATCAAAGAGACAATTGAAGAATAATAACAATGGCTATCCAAGGATGATATAATTATGCTCAGCTGGCATCATTTGACCTTCAAGCGTGACATTGACCTTTGACCAAAAAGATTAAGATATTTTCAAAATCAAGTTTGCTAGTGACCAAAAAATCACTAGTTCATCCTCTTTGGAACACTATCTGTGACATCCAGTGTCTATTCTAGGAGGGGGGGGGGGTTTGTACATTTTAGCACATACTTTTGACCCCCCCTCCCCTATTATGAAGACAAGGGGGAATATTTTTTTTAAATAGAGAATGAGCAAAATGTGCATCTTTTTGAAATATTGTTGATTTTCAACAAGAATCCCCCTACATTTTGAATCCTAGAATAGACATTGGACATCTTACTCTTTTGATATGCCTTTAAATATATCTTCATTCCCAACATAAGAAGAGGTACATGCTAATTTATATTTCTCAATGCACCCCTATAATGTAAGTAGATCATCAGATAAAAGGGGGTAAAGCCATTCTACAATTGTTATTTCTCAATGAAGCTGTATGTTGTGGGTACTCATTTTAACTGTGCCAGAAACAATTCCAAAGAGTACCCACATCAAAGTGTTTATGACAGTATTGTGACAAGAGCACTGTCTATGACTACCTGATGATCAGCTGTCAGGTCCTGGCTAGTGGATTAAAAAGAAAAAAACTTTATTAGAAAATGGCATAATTCTCACAAAAAATAAATTAAGAGTTATACCTCTTGATACTATTGGTTTCTGTTTCGATAGCAAACATATATTTCAAGATTTTAGTGAATACCTTTCGTATTTTAACAGAGAAATCACAAAATACCAATTTATCAGTTGCCCTGTTTATGATAATGGGTTAATTTTGTGTCTTAAGGTAGTGGATCGGTAATGGTTCCACAACATTTCGGGACTAATGAACTTTCACAATGTTGACCAAGGTTTCCTAATGAATTTCATTAGGAAACCTCGGTTACCACTTTTAAAATTTATAACTTCCACACGTTGCAGAACTATTACGGGTCCACTACCTTAATGACC
Source organism: Fragum whitleyi (assembly GCA_948146395.1). Classification (NCBI taxonomy): domain Eukaryota; kingdom Metazoa; phylum Mollusca; class Bivalvia; order Cardiida; family Cardiidae; genus Fragum; species Fragum whitleyi. The sequence goes on along the minus strand of OX411552.1, from coordinate 38,597,281 downwards.
ATCTTGATGGAAATTAATCAGAAATGTAGGGGAAAAAAAGGTTCAAAATCTCTAAATTGGTTCATTTGTGTGCAGAATCACGAAGGATGTAATTCCAACAAATCGTCTTCTGAAGCAATTAGCTAATATGCAAAATAGCCTCTAAAACCTTCACATGCGCAGATGGTCTTGAATCGTAATGGAGTAATTAAGGTATCACTCATTATTATAAATCTTCTTGGAAAATTGTCTTTTCATTTGGATTTAAAATTCTGTCACACAAAACTTTTAAGTTTTTACTTTTCTTAGAACATTAAAACTCATTTGGGCTAAAATGCAATCATACAAAATTCAAAACTTTCTGTATGTGTAAACATCATTGAATCTATTAGAGGACAATCATTCAAGTTCTATGTATGTGTTACGTAGAACTTGAATGGATTATGGTTGTCCTCTCGTAGATTTAATGACGTTAACAACTATCTGTTTTACTTAGTACATGGATGGTCTCTTTTCATGGAATTACATTTACCATATTTCCCCTAATAATAGCACCCTCCCTAATAATAGCACCCGAACATTGTTTACTTAGAAAACCCACCCAAATTTTAAGAACTTGTTGAGACTTCTTCTCTAATTTGATGTGAATTTCCCCTAAACAATCATTTGTATGATTGTTTAGTGAAAATTCACCTCAAATTAAAGGAAAAAGGGCCTAAAAGATATCATTTTTAATGAATTTTTCAATTCGGAAAATGCATACTGAAGATAGGCTCCCTGACCATATTATGTATAGCTCCTGGGAGTGTTAATTAGGATAAATATGGTATGTATTAATATATAAATGGCTCAAATTGGTAAATGGCTAACAAAAAATAAAATGTATGACCTGTCACACAAAAAGTGACCATCTGTTTAGTGCATAAAGTGTGGACCCTAGTCAGACTGCAAAGAATGTGCAGGCTGACTTAGGATTGAAACTTTTAGAAATAGATGCTGATTTTCTGAATCTTGAATTTTAATTCTACATTCCTGTTGAAGTTTTTTTTGAAATACAAATACTGGTTGACCTCTACTGGAACAAATCTCTTTTTTATTATTTCATTTTACAGAGTTCAAATATTGTCCCTTTTTGCAAATAAAGAATAAGAATAAGTAAGAAAATTTAGAGTGAACACTAAAAATATGAGGTATCCAGAAAAGAAATAAGAAGCACAAAATGATGGGTGCCTTTCAATCTTGGTAAAGCTTCATTAAATTGTTGATTATCAACCCACTGGTAATGAGTTATTGCCCTTTATATGTTTGCATTGTTGACTCAACTGTATTTCCATTTTATTGCAACCCCGAGTAATTTGATTAAACCATGGCCTCGACCCAGGGATCAATAGCTACAAATTATAAATCTTGCGCCCAAATGGAAACGCTACATAATTAAACAACAAGAAAATGCCTTTTACGCAAATGATTTCTAAGAAAGTGATTAGTTAGCGTCATACGAGTTTGGTTGATCATTTTCCTCCTTTCATTAGAGAGTATTGTGAATGTTTTCTGGTCCCGACATTTAGACCGTTAATTAAGGCCCGAACTGTGACGTATAATGAGCTGTCAGAACGATGGTGCCAGAGAATTGATCCTGCGACTAAAATATTGAAGTTCTTACACCAATTATACGAGAGTTGATTGTCTTAGGACAATGTAAAATAGAAGGCAATATATGAGGTCACCATCAAACTGTTGTGTGCCGTGTGTTGAATGCCTTTACAATGGGCAGGAATTTATGATGGCCATATTTGGAATGGCCTTTCAAAGCTCAAGGGAACGCTACCTTTTACTTGTCAATGGACTGATCTAAATCAAGAGCTGCAAATCATTCTATTGCAACTTTAGAAGATAAAAATTCAGTTAAATAGAATTTTTAGAAAGAATTTTACAGACAAAATGGCATTAAGACTGCATGTTGTAAATGAATGTGTTCTTGAGAATGGATAGCTTTTTCTATATGAAATCTATTGAAGCAAACACAATTCAATGCTAGAAAAGTGTTTACAATACCAGATTATTTCTTTTTTTCTTGATTCATATTTTATACCGACTCCCCAGAAAAGATATCAGAATTGGTTATTGACCCTTTTGTATTCCAATGAATAATACAAACCTTCTCAAAATGAAACAGGTTAATAAGAGTCCCTTAAGAGCCTGATACACCCTGCTGGCTGTCAAAGTGCCATAGAAGCCTCTTTCCTGTGGATCTCAAAGCGATTAGTTTGTTCGAACTGGGTTTTACTGCACTTTTAAGAATCTTTCAGTCATCTTGTTACGGCTGGAGCATTATGGAACCCTGGTATTTCTCACACCAGTACTACCATTACATCCTTTCCTTGCCTCAAGCTGCTATCCCACATAGGTCTATAACTACCAAGACATTAGTGGAAGCCAAATAGTCAGAAAGGATAAGAGCAACCATGCATTAAGGATCAAACAGATATTGCAAAAGAAAAGCTGGCCATTGTGAAAGTGTAGTTTGGTTGTATGAATGTGGCTTTACACTGCTTTTAACATTTTTTCAGTTATATCGAAGCTGCTGGAGCACCTAACAATAGATTCATGGTATTTCTCACAACAGTTCTACAATTACATCCTGTCCTAGCCTCAAGCTGCTATCCCACATAGGTCTACTCTACAATTATCAAGGATGAGAGCCACCATTAAGGATCAAACAGATATTGCAAAAGAAACACTGGCCACCATTGATGGGTCAGCACAAAACTATTGTAAGAGCCTATAATTTTTTTCTGTTTCTTTTCATGAAAAAAATTAATGACTTTTATTTCAAAAAGGTTGTTTTAGAGAAAGTAATAGATTTCAAAACTTTGGGACTTTGAAAAACTATATTTACACTAAATGTCATCTAATATGCATGCAAGTACAGTCAAACCTGTCTTAGCGGCCACCTGTATTCAGCAAGCAACCTGTCTTAAGCAAGCGACCACCAAGTTCCCAAATGAACCATTTGCACCGAAATTGACCTGTATTTAGCAAGCACCTGTCTTAAGCAAGCACTTTTTGAATGTCCCTTTGGTGCTTACTTAAGACAGGTTTGACTGTATTACATGTATTTAAAGTACATGTGTTAAGTTTTCTTGAAGTAATTCTTAAGCTTTTAAAGGGTTATCATAAAAGCAGCTTTACAGGCTAAAGATGTGAAAATATATTTTGCAACTTTTTTACAAGAAGGACAAAATTTTTACATTTCATTACCTTTTTCAGATTTTGTAATAAAGAATTCTGGAAATCCGACTAAGGAAAACAAGATGTGTTTGTACAACAAAATGCCCCCGAAAAGGCAACTTTTATCTTTTACAAATTTGACCTTGCCAGATGACCTTGACCTTGTCATATGACCTTGACACCAGCATATGCATATCATTGAGATCTATCATCATACCAAATATGAGCATTGTATCTTGAATAGCCTTGAAAATATTGGCAATGTTAAGTTTTTTGGTTATGTTTTGCAGACAGACAGACAGGCGGAAGGACAGATGGTAAATGTGAAAACAATATGCCCCTGATCTTTCTATGCAGAGGGCATAAAAACGGAGTTGAAACACTTTACTAAGAAACAACATGGTTTAATTTGAAATGGTGTTGAATGGCACTTTTAAGAATCTTTTTAAATTCATATAACAGTGAAGTTCAGTTATTTTCCTGAAAGAAGATGGTCTATAAAAACTTGATATGTATTTGATATTGCAACATTATTTTTTAAGCAATTTGTAGGCTCCTAATTTGATTGCCAATCTTCTTCCACAAAGTTGACAATATTTCGATGCATCATTGCAAAACAATTGTAAGTTCCTATATAAATTTATATAGAGGATATTGAATGAGTGGTCATGGAATACTGAATTTAATAAATGAGTCATCTATAAACAGATAAAAACGAGGCTGCGCCGAGTTTTTATCTGTTTTAGAGGACAAGTTTAATAAATTCTGTATTTTATGAGCACAAATTTTATATATTCTGTTTATAATATGACCCGAATTTTAGCCAAAAATTGTCAATATTCTTGAAATTCAACGTTTCAATTTTCCGCGAAACTTAAAACGCCGTTTAAAAATGACGTCACAAAACATAGATTATGACGTCATTTTCGCGGTTACAAAATAGTGTTGCTATTCGCTCTGAGCTCATTTTCATAGTTAATCCACTAGTGTAATAACACCTGTGTAATATCAAAAATAGTCAAAGGGGTTATTTCACTCCGGTGACGTAGGTCATAGTATAAAGGCACTTACAATTGGTTGGCACTGATCCCTCCATTTATAATCACCCTAGTATTAACCCTTGTCATCCTGAATAAATTTTGGCTAAAAATTTGCATCAAAATCATGGGGCAAAAAGCACTGTAAGTACCAACTGAAGGTCAATTTCTATTGGAAAAACTAAATCTATCGACAATTCTGGTTTGAAAGTCAGAAACAGGTGATGTAGACTAACACCAGACTGCACATATGTGCAGGCTGATGTTGGTCTATAGCTCCTGCCAAAGCAGGAATAATCGGGGTTCAGCATGACAAGGGTTAATTCTACTGGATCCTAGAGCTTACAGGACTCATTTACAGACATTGTAATCTAAGGTCTAAATTAACAAACATGCATTCCAAAGCATAGGTAAATCTAAACTATCTTGTTGAATCAATCTCTAACCCCACCCATCTTGGCAGGAGGTAGTAATGGCAATTAAAATTCATTACAAAACCTTTATTTTATCTTGAAAAAATAATATTACACTTAAAAGATATTTTATAATTCAAATGTTTCATTAATATCTCCTTTTACCTTTTTTTTCCCTGATCCTTGAATATTTTTGTATTGTAATTTGTAACATAGGAAAGTGGGGTGCTTTCAAAATAGACAAAATGAAAGCATAACAAGAGGTGTTTATTTATGCCCTCCATAAAAGCAGGTCAATAGCCTATTCTTTGTCAATCAACAAAGGGAAATAAGTCACAAAATATGATGAGTACAGTTATGGCTCTTGTGCACTGCACTTCTCCTGAATGTGATCTATCCATCTGTGAAGTTTCATGATTCTAGCTTGCATTCTTTTTGAGATATTATTCATTTGGCCAGTCAAATTAAATCAAATTAGTTCTTTTTAAATCACAATAATCAAAGTTTAAACTTCAAATACTTTATCAGAATTTATTCAACTTGGTTGTATTTAGTTGTATTTGTTGATTATAAATATCATATCATTAGTTAATGAACTTGATCTTTGAGCAATTAATTTTGGGAATTCTGCTGTCTTTAGGAACTGGTTGATGCCTCCTAGTGCAAATCATGTGATTTGTTGTGCATTTTATCGCACATAGAGATCAAGAAAATATCCACAATAATTATAAATTTTCCCTCCACTATCGGCACCAATCTGACAAGCAGGAAAAAATAATTAATGACAAGTTTGATTACAAAAAGTTATGTAATCTTTTTTTTCTTCCTTCATCCCTCTTGCATGGAATTAATTGTTGTATTGTGAATTCAAGACACTTAAATGATTACAAAACCTGCATTTAAGTATGATAAGAAAAAGTTTATCTGATAATATAAAATTCGAACCAATTATAGTTTATTCCAGATTTTTTCTAATAAGGCTGCAGACTTGCAAGCATAAATTTTATTTTCTTGTTTTGGTCTGAACATCCAACAACTGAAACATAGCATTCATATGAATACTGTCGATTTTCTTCCCAAACCTTGTAACTACAGCATTGTGCAAGCTGTAAATATGTAATTTATGAAGAAACTAACAAATTGAGGGTCCAGTGAAAAACTTTTGTAAGTGCCTAAAAATATATAGGTACTTACAATTGTTTTGCACAGACCCCTTGAAATTACCATGAAAAATCAGATATTTGGACTTCAATTGAAATCAAAGGGATGTAAGCACTGGGAGGTTTGATTGTTAGTTATGTTTCATTAATGTTATTATTTGAGCCTGTGCGTGACAATTCCAACAATTTGAAAAGTCTGTGAGGGTCGAACATTTAGTAGTGTAGACAGCCACATACTGTAGATATAAAGTTACTTGATGTTCTACAGATACTTTGAGACCTTATCTATCTACTCAACACAAAGTTAAGACTTTCATGGTCAGGTTGTGCCGGTGCACAGGCTGGTCAGAGTCTTTCTTTTGCGCATATTTGAAATTGTTTGAAATCTCACACACGGGCTCATTTTACTTTACTTTTTTCCTTTTTCATTCTCTGGGTTTTACGAGGATAGGTTTATTCTATGCATGAGAAAGAATAGAAGAAAATATGAGAGCTTGAAGTTTGATTCCCAGCAAAAGTTAAGCAGTGAATATCTGCATTATCAAAGTTTCCTAGTAAATAGAATTACAGATCTTAGCAATTTATGCTCAGGACACTAGATTCAATCTTAAAGATCTCCTTTTGCCCGAAATGTCTCCCATTCTTTCATTCGATTTTTTTTCCAGCATAATATAGGACATCCAAATACATTTTTAGAGAGAATCAACTCAACTAATTAAGGTAGGCAAACACATTTAAAACCCCAGACAAATACATCTTCCACAGGAAATTGTCTGTCACTCCAGGCAGATTTAACCATTTCGAAATACTTATACACCATACATAATTACACATACAGTAATTATAGCGGACCAAAAACTTTAATATTTAGATGAAACAAATAGCGAGATTGGATTTTTTCTCCTCAAAATCCTTTTATATTCTTAATTACGAAAACAGGCCTGAGGTTATATAACATTGTTTAGGAGAAAAACCAAATTACATAGACCAAAATTTCATACTTTCTCTCCAGTCAGGCCATCTAAAAATGTTCCTGAAAATACAATTATCAATATAAGTACATTGTTGTTCTTATCTTTAATATTTTGACGTGTATAAACCATGATTTTTGCCCTGGCAGGGTAGAGCCTAACTAACGGGTCCGTTTATATGAGGTATATCAGTATTTTTACATCTACTCACTTTTATAGATGGTGGACATATGAGCCTGTGTGTGACATTTCCAACAATTTGAAATGTTAGTGAGGTGCAAACATTGGGTAGCGTTAACAGTCACACACTGTAAATTTAAAGTTACCTTATGGTCTACAGATACTTTGAGACCTTATCTATCTACTAAACGCATATACATAGTGAAGACTCTGGCCAGACTGTGCTGATGCACAGGCTGATCAGAGTCTTGGTTTTGCGCATATTTGAAATTGTTGGAAATCTCACACACAGGTCATTTCATATTAGGCAGGGGTGTGGAAATACGAGTTTTCTCCACTTGTCCCTGGACAAGTAAAAGCGGATTTTCTACTCGTCCAGAATCAAAATGAACTTGTCCGCTCAAGAGTAAATAGAAAAATTTGAAAAAAACATTGCCTTTTGATGAAGAAAATGCTGGTATGCAGCATTTTCTTCATTAAAAACAATGTTTTCTACCCTATGATATGAACATTAGGATGATTTCTCTCTTAATTCTTTTAAGTAACGCCCTGGTATTTACTTGTCCTTGGACAAGTGGCATAGAAAAATTTACTTGTCCTCAAGTACAAAAGCCCGAGTCGGACAAGTCGGGCATGGGAATTCCACACCCCTGTATTAGGTATATCAGCATTTTAACATCCGATCACTTTTATAGATGATGGACATATATAACTTGAAATGTTAAATCATAGGTGAGACAAGCTGAATTTATGAGGATTTGGTTACTGTACAATGACACGGTTGTTTTCATTCAGGTCATTTTCACTCAGCATCTTAGACTTTTGAAAGAACCCCAAGTATTGGAAAGTAAAATCACCAAATATTATCGCGGATATGCAACACCCTACCCATCTAGGGCTGCTGGGTAATGATTAAATATAATTGTTATCTTCTCTTTTAAAGCTGCTCTTTCACAGTTTTTCATATGAAAAATAGAAATCTTGTTCTTAGATTTTGAAATGTATGTATCCATTCCTGAATAATTTGAAGTAAATGAAATAAGTATACATGTATTATGCTAACTGACTTGCCACACACACATCATACTTGATGAATCTAGCATCATGTGCCTGTTTCCTTTACAACAAGAGCACCACCTATGGATGCCTACACTCTGCTGTTAAGTCCTGGATGGTGAAAAAAATCTAAGTAAAAAAGGTGCATAATTTGCACAAAATGCATCTAGAATTATTCCTGTTGATAGTAAAGGTTTGCTCTTTTGATGGTGAACATGTGTGCTAAGTTTCAAGTGAATGCCTTCAGTAGAACCAGAGATATCACAAATGTCAAAATTTCACACGACCACAACAACGGCGACACCAAGGCTATAGCAATACCTCGGGTTTTCTCCGAATACAGCCGAGCTAAAAACTTTAAAAGGTTCTTATCTGGTAGTCATCACAAGTACTGTCAGTACCTCAGAGGCAAACCTAAGTCAGCTTACTATGAAGCATATCAGAAATGGAATCAGAGATTGAAACTATGCATTTCAAATCACGAGAATAACCTTGAAGGGATGTAATGTCCACTTGACTATTTGAATCAAATGCTTTTGATCAGTTAACATTACATATTGATAACCCTCAAAGTTTGAAAATGACATTAAATGTATTTTTGTCTCAAAACAGCTAAAACCAAACATTAAATAAAATTATATAATGTTATATGGTCCATCCTATTTGATTGGTTTGTTTGAATGGGTTTTTATGCTGCTCCCAACAATCTTTCAGTTATATTGTGATGGCTGGAAACCTAACAATTGATTCCTAGTATTTCTCAGACCAGTACCACCATCACATCCTTTCCTAGAATCCAGCTGCTATCCCACATAGGTCTATGAGAATCACCCCATTGTTTGGAGACAAATAGTAGGAAAGGATGCTGCTGCTTCTTTATACAAACTAGAAAGCCATGAATGGCTTAAGTCAAACTAAAAAGCCATGAATGGCTTGAGTCAAACTAAAAAGCCATGAATGGCTTGAGTCAAACTAAAAAGCCATGAATGGCTTGAGTCAAACTAAAAAGCCATGAATGGCTTGAGACAAACTAAAAAGCCATGAATGGCTTGAGTCGCTCCACAGGCTTGAAATTCTTGTAAAAGCAAATCGAAGTTTTGACTAGATTTTTAGATATTTTGGGTTCTACTGATGTTGAAAATGATTTTCAAGGTTTACACTATAACATATGGAGAAATGACCTCCGCCTATAAAATATTTTTTTTGTCATACCATCACAATAACTTTTGGTAGACTGATAAAGGGTCTCTCAAGGATCATTCCAGTGAAATTTGGTTGATATCCATCACTTAGATTCTGAGAAAATGATTTTGAAAGTTTCCACTATATAACATATAGAGAAATGACCTCCACCCATAAAAAACATGTTTTTCATACAATCACAATGTTTTTTGGTAGACTGATAAAGGGTCACTCAAGGATCATTCCAGTGAAATTGGGTTGATATCCATCACTTAGATTCTGAGAAAAAGATTTAGAAAGTTTCAACTATATAACATTTAGAGGAATGACCTCTGCCCATTAAAATACATATTTTTCATCCAATCACAATATTTTTTGTAGACTGATAAAGGGTCACTCAAGTACCATTCCAGTGAAATTTGGTTGATACCTATCACTTATATTCTGAGACAATAATTTTCAAAGTTTCCACTGTATAACATTTTTTGTAGACTAATAAAGGGTCACCCAAGGATCAGTCATGTAAAATGTAATTGGTATCCATCAATAAGATTCTGAGAAAACTCAATTTTTTACCATATCTGGAAATAAGCCACGCCCATTAAATCCATGTTTTTCATAGGATCAAAATTTCTTTAACAACTTTGAAAGAGGGTCACCATAGGATCATTCTTGAGAAGTTTGAATGAAATTCAACAAGTAGTTTCTGAGGAGAAGATTCATAAAGAGAAAGGACGCAAGTAATGACGCACGACGGACACAAGGCAATGACAATAGCCCCAGTGGCCTTCGGCCAGTGGAGCTAAAACGACAGTTTGTCCAGCTAAACAATATATCAAGTTATAGATAAGCACAAGCAGTTGCACAACAATAGAGCCCCGAAGGGGATAAAACTTTAATCTTTTTTGAAGGATGGACCATATAACATATATAATTGGTGATTCATTTGAAACAAATTTGGAATTCATCATGATAAGGATTAAACTTTATCAGGGTGTTCTTTTGAGTTGATAAATGAGGTACAGCTGTCCTTTTTTCTAATTATCACCTTAATAATTACTGAAGTCTTACATTTTTGATGCCTATCTCATATTAAATACAGTCTACTGGAGGGGAGAGATAACATTTGACAGAAATTTACAGTAAACTATTTCAAATATTATCATTTATCAGATCCCTTGGTTTCAATCTTTGCTGTACAAAGGTGTAAAAATTTTGGAACAGGTACACTGATGCCTTCAAAATTGCAATAGTTCTCCAAGTTTGACCTTGATATATGAAACAAACCTTGACTAATAACATTAAAATGATGCTATTCAATCAGATGTATAGGTGTTCTTTCAAAACTGAGCTAGGGATTCTATATATGAATCAAGATTTCACAATTCACCATGCAAAATCTACCTTTACCTTTGTGTTACTTATGAACACTTGTGTCTGTAATAGTTAATTCTTTTGAAGTAATTGCACCTTGAAATCAAATATAGGTATGGTACCTCAAAGAAACAGTTTGTAGGTTATGTTTCTCGGGTGAAAGTTTGGGGCTTAGGGTTTAAAATTTGACCTTGACACAACACTAGGGACAAATGGTAACTTAATACTAAATCGAGGGGTCAGCGCAATACTATTGTAAGTCCCTATATATTTATAGGCACTTACAATAGTGTTGCACTGACCCCTCGAAATATCCATGACTTGTCAAGAAACAATTGTAAATGCCTATAAGCATAATGCAATTACAATTGTTTTGCACTGAGCCATGAATATGAACATAGTACCTTAAATTATCATTGATGTTCAAAGTTACAGGAAATTGTACAGAATACACTTCTTGACAGGCAGACACATGAACAGACAAATACCGGTTAAACAATATGTATTGATTCACATTATGAATGTGAGCTGGGCACAAAATTAAGACTTTAAAATTTTAAAATGAGAAAGACACAGAAAATCACATAGCTTAACAAACTCCCAGTTCCACAGATAAAAAAAAACATGCATTTGACAGAAAAGATTTCACAGAAATATAGATCTATAGACAAAATTTACTAAAACCATAAATCAAAGTAGAAAGAAACTTTTACATATTCTTATTATCTCTTCTGGGAATCATTTTGAAAATTTTCTGGAAATGAGGCGCTATCAGTATTCATAACTTTTAATGCGAGTTAACAGCTTTTGGCATAATACAAAGTTTTTCTTTTATGTTCTTTTCCTTGATTTTCATCAAAATTTAGTTTTTCGTTTTTTTGGTATGTAAGGTTTTATTTTGAAAAGGAATTCTTTTACACCCTACCAGAGGGTTTATTATATAAAGGATTAAAGTAGTTGACCTGTAGTAGTTCCACACCAAATTGGAACTTATGATCTTTCACAATATATCCAAGGTTTTCTAATATCATAAGGAAATCTTGGTTAACACTGTTAAAAAGTTCATGACTTCCAAATGTTGCGGAACCATTATGTGTCCACTGCCTTAACCCTTGGCATGCCACACCTTTCCTGTGTTCAGGAGCTCAAGAAAGTACCCAGATCATTACACAGTCAAATTTATTGATTTGAATGGAATTGAATGCCCCTTTCAACATTTTTCAGTTATATCGCAGCGGCTGGAGCACTTAACAATGGATTCCTGGTATTTCTCTCACCAGTACAACCATCAAATCCTTTCCTAGCCTCCAGCCACTATCTCACATAGGTCTACGATTATGAACCAATTGTTGAGAGACAAATTGTCAGAAAGTATGAGTGCTGCAATTGGGATCAAACCTAGATTGACAGTCTGACGCGCTACCAACTGCGCTATGACGGCAGCACACAGTCAAATTGAATCTAGTGCATGTTTTCAAACTTGAGGCTCTTGCTTGCACTTTTTTACAATTAACACAGGGCTGGGATAATCATCTTTAGGTCAGAGGTATAGACATAGATCAGACTGCACATGTGTGCAGTCTGATCTTAGTCTTCATTCCCTATTTTACTATCAGTGTAGACAAGAACAAACAAGATATGTTTGTGACTCATATAAATTTCATTTTATATATCTTTTCCGAAATTTGGCTTTGATATTTGACCCTGACCTTGTCAACTGACCTTCATCTTGCCTTAAGGAGTTACATATCAATGAGAGCCGGATCCCTTCACAAAATATAAGCATTTTATAGAAAAGTGCTAATAAAGACTGCTATAATTTCATATATCTTATTGGAACTGTGTTCTAATTTCATTTATGTAAACATATTTCACTAAATTTCCATTGCATTTGTAGCAAGCAACATACATACAACATGAGTTTGTAGGCAAATTGGCATTGGCCACAAGTTTTATCAAATTTTTAACAAGGCCATCTCCTTTTCATTTTTTTTGTTTTGTTTTGTTAACCCCTTGAAATTTTACAATACAAGCCTTACATACATATGTAATTTAACCCTTGTTCTGCTGAATGCAAAATATGTTTTATACAAACACCTTTTTTTTTTTTTATAAATTTAACCAGTCTGGCAGGAGGTTTTCTTTAACCCTTTCCTGTTGTACAAAATTTTGGACCTGTCCAAATTCAATGGTTTTGCAGACGAAAATTAAAAGTGGATTTAATTTGAAAAATAACCATTCGGTAGGGTAGAAAATAGTGTGGAAAAAGAAGAAATTGCTTGTCAGAAGCAATTTCTTCTTTTTTCACAATGTTTTCTCAATCATAAAATCACAGGCACGTAAAAAGCAGGGATTAAACAGCAAAGGGTTAAATAAGAAGACTGTTGCAAAGCAGACTAATAACCCCCTAAAAGTGCTTGTCAATAATGAAAAGCCATTTTCCATCAAAGGGCCATAACTGTCAAAAGTCAATGGATTATGACCAAAATTTCACTTGCACATCTCTGCTTGACACTAATAACACCTGTAAAGTTTCAATGAAATACTCCAATTATTTGCTGACAAATTGAGCGGACATGGAAAAGCTACAGACGGACAGACTGACGGATGTACCGACCGACAAGCTGACTCCTATTTACCCCCATAGTTTTGAGGGGGTATTACTCAGAAGAAAGCAAACAGTGAAGGCCAAGATCAGACTGCATATCTGTGCCTATACTTTCTGCTAAAGCTTTACATACATCATGAATATGCCTTGATTGCAAGACAAAGGTTAATTAACATTATACCTTTTTTATCCTTCTTTAAGCACTCTGCAATGGCATCATTCCTGAAACATAGAGTTAATAAAATGGATTCATAATAGTTTGGGAACGTTTCGAAAGTCATGAACTTTGTCAGTATAAACTGAGGTTTCCTAATAATTCCATGTCAACATTAACAAAGATCAGGAGTTCAGAAATGTTGCAGTATTATTATGGGTCTACTACCTAAGGTAAGATTGCTTAGAAGGTACACTGGTGTACAAGGGTTGTAGAACTTGTCAAATTTCTAAATAGCAAATCTGTACTTGTTAGAAGATGAGTTGATTTGTGAAAATATGGATTTTCTCTGCATGTCACTAATTTTAACAATCTTTCAGTTATAGTTTGGCTTCTTGAGCACCTTACAATGGATTTCTAGTATTTCTTGCACCAGAACTACCATTTTATCTTTTTCTAGCCTCTATACGCTATATATCCAACATAGGTTTACCATTATCCACCTGTTAGTGGAAGACATTGCCTGAAGAGGAAGTGTGCCACCGTCAGGGATCGAACCCAGGACCTGTTGAATGATAGTCTGGTGCGCAACCAACTGCACTATGCTGGCAGTTGATTTCTCCCCTTGTCCCCAAAACTCATACGCAAAAAAGTAAACAGATTATTGGAATCCAGCATTTTCTTCAATTACAACTAGAGCTTGTCACTGAATGTGACTTAATACCTTGACAGAAGAGGCAAAAAATGCTTCAAATATAAAGATAACTCTTGGATTTGAGACCTCTAAATTGCGTCTTGCAAAACTTAAACATGTGATAAATGTTTTTGAGCTATTGATGGAAAACTGAAGGAGGAGTTTGTAACACAAAATTACTAGTATATGTGAACGAAAAAGAAAAAAATGTAGTAAGTGTTAGGGCAGATAATTCTTAAACCAGGAGGAGTTGGGACCTCATAATTGTGTCTTGCAAAACTTCATGTGGTAAATGTTTGTATAAATTTTCAAAGGTATTACATAAAAACTGATTCAAGGAAAACTAAAGGAGGAATTTGGGAAACAAAATTACAAGTATACGTGTTCAAAAAGAAAAATTGTCTTAAGTTCAAGGGGAGATAATTCATAAACCTGTGGGAGTTGACACTTGAAATTTGAGTCTTGCAAAACTTCAACATGTGATAAATGTTTGTATAATGTTTCATTACTATTGAATGAAAATTGAAAGAGGAGTTTCCGCCACAAAATTTTAAGTACATGGTAACAAATAGGAAACAAGAGGACCATGATGGTCCTATATCGCTCACCTTCGTCTCTTTGAGTCCTCCCTTAGCAAAATTAAATGCTTTAAAGATCATAAAATGACCATTAGATTATTCAAAGAAAGACATTATTCTTTTCCTATGATCCCTGCATATGTTTCTGGCCTTTTTTAAACCAGTTTCATGTGACCTGGCCAACATTCTGCCCGAGTTTCATGACTATTGAACCAAATTTGTGGCCTCTAGAGACTAGAGTGTATACATAAATTGTCATTAAGGCCCCTTTTCCCATGATATGGCACAAATCCTTCCCATTTTCAAAAGGGTTCATCCTTGAGACCTGGCCAACATTCTGATCAAGTTCCTTGGAAATTTGGGCCATATTTGTGGCCTCTAGAATGTAAACAAGAAAATTGTCATTAAGGTCCCTTTTACTGTGATATGGCAGGGATCCTTCCCATATTCCATATGGTTCTTTCTTGAAACCTGGCCAACATCTGACCAAGTTTCATGAAGATTCAGACATTTTTCTGGCCTCCAGGGTGTAAACAAGAAAATTGGCATTAAGGCCCCTTTTCCTGTGATATGGCATGGATCCTTCCCATTTCCAAAAGGGTTCCTCCTGGTGACCTAGCAAACATTCTGATCAAGTTTCATGAAGATTGGGCCATATTTGTGGCCTCTAGAGTGTAAACAAGAAAATTGTCCATAAGGCCCCTTTAACCTTGATATGGCATGGATACTTCCTATTTTCACAAGGCTTCATCCTTGTGACCTAGCAAACATTCTGACCAAGTTTCATGAAAATTGGGCCATATTTGTGGCCTCTAAGGTATAAACAAGAAATTTGTCATTAAGACCCCTTTTCCTGTGATATGGTATGGATCCTTCCTATTTTCAATAGGGTTCATCCTTGTGACCTGGCCAACAATCTGACCAAGTTTCATGAAGATTGGGCCATATTTGTGGCCTCTAGAGTGTAAACAAGAAAATTGTCTTTAAGGCCCCTTTTCCCTTGATATGGCTTGGATCCTGCCCATTTTCAATAGGGTTCATCCTTGTGACCTGGCCAACAATCTGACCAAGTTTCGTGAAGATTTGGCCATATTTGTGGCCTCTAGAGTGTAAACAAGAAAATTGTCTTTAAGGCCCCTTTTCCCTTGATATGGCTTGGATCCTGCCCATTTTCGATTGGGTTCATCCTTGTGACCTGGCCAACAATCTGACCAAGTTTCATGAAGATTGGGCAATATTTGTGGCCTCTAGAGTGTAAACAAGAAATAATAATAATAATAATAACAAGAGCTGTCACTGTAAGATGACAATGCCCCCGACACCGCTTTGATTTAGAAGTTATGGCCAATGTTAAAGTTTTTGGACGGAATGACGGACGGACGGACGGACAGACGGACGGACGGACAAGTCAAATTTATGATGCCTCCCTATCGGGGGCATAATAAAGTCTTTATTTAACGAGGCAACACAGTTGGGTAAACCCAGTCTTCCCTGTGGGCCTCTTCATATATTTACAAAATCATTTACACAAACAACATAAATTAACAAGTATCAGTGAATGAATGAAAAATGTATCATATAAGAGCTTCATTATGTTTTGTCTTGTACATGTATTAAATAATACCAATACATTATTATCATTATGGTACTTACTTATACTTTCCTGAACCTGAATTCTGTCACATTTTGATATTAATGAATTACTATTGATATTATCATTTTTAACCATTTAGCTTTGGATCAGTCTAAATGTTTAAAACTGACAATAACAATAATAATAAAATGCACTACACAATGTATAAAAATCTTAACAAAACAACATTAAGTATTTATTTACAGACTGATTATATAAATCAAGTGCAGAAAAACTATTTTCACAACAAATTTGATTTTGTACATAATGTTTGGGAATCAGAAACTCCTCAACACTATGAAGGAACAAAATTGAATAGGCTAGTTTTCACCTTTGGTTTCTAGGTGAATAAATGGGTTTGTGCATTAGACTTCCACCAAATCAAGAAGGTAGATTTAAACTTATTTAGACTGTCAGCATTTCGTATATATAATGGTATTTGGTTCCAAATTTTTGGACCAGAGTAAGCAATTGATTTCCTGAAAAACTCGATCCTTGGCTTTGGAATTCTAAGAACTTCATAAGAATTTGACCTTAGATTTGTGTTAGCTGATTGAGTGAAGAGGCTTGATATGTAGTTTGGATGTTTACCAGTTAAGGAATTATACATAAAAACAGACTTTTTGAACACAATACGATCATGAATGCTGAGCCAATTAAGTTCTTTGAATAGATCATTACTAGGAGTATCAGTATTTTTATCAAGAATTACTCTTGCAGCTCTCTTTTGAAATTTATAAAGCTTATCTAAAAGTTTAGAATTACAATTTCCCCAGATAACACAACAATAATCAATGTGTGGGAGAATATAAGCATTAAAGAACATTTTTCTAACATGAATACTAAGATAAATCTTAATTCTAGTAAGAAGGTGAAGTAAAGAATTGCACTGTTTTAACAAGTTTTCAATTTGGACTGTCCAAGACAGTTTATGGTCAACTTGTACTCCAAGCAATTTCTCTACTTCAGAAAATTCTATTAGTTGATCATGGAGAAATAATGGAAATGTTTCTTTGCCTGAAACACTGTTTGCTGGTGAGATAATCATTGCTTTTGTTTTGTTTGGATTGGGCAGCATGGCATTTCTTCCACACCATTCATCTATAGCATTTAGACTATTTTGGAGCAATTTACATACTGCTATGGTTGATTGACCTGTGACACTAATTGTTGTATCGTCTGCAAATAAATATGTTGATGATGTTAGATGTAAAGGCAAGTCATTTATGTACAATAGAAAAAGAATAGGACCTAGAACAGAGCCTTGGGGTACACCAGACATTATATCTTGTGATGTAGAAAGTTTACCCTCCACAGACACCCTTTGTGTTCTATTAGAAAGATAAGACTTGAACCATGCCAGAGAATGATTGTTGACATTAAACTTGCTCATCTTTTGTAAAAGCAGATCATGATTTATCAAGTCGAAGGCTTTTGTCAAGTCAAGGAAGACAGTTCCCACAACCTTTTTGTTATTTATGGCTTCAATCCAGGAATCAATAATGGCTGTGAAAATTGTCCTTAAGGCCCCTTTTCCCTTGATATGGTATGGATCCTGCCCATTTTTTATAGGGTTCATCCTTGTGACCTGGCCAACAATCTGACCAAGTTTCATGAAGATTGGGCCATATTTGTGGCCTCTAGAGTGTAAACAAGAAAATTGTCCTTAAGGCCCCTTTTCCCTTGATATGGCATGGATCCTTACCATTTTCAATAGGGTTCATCCTTGTGACCTGGCCAACAATCTGACCAAGTTTCATGAAGATTGGGCCATATTTGTGGCCTCTAGAGTGTAAACACTAAGATTGTTGACGACGGACGATAGACTACGCACGACGCACAACGGACATTCAATGATAACAAAAGCTCACCTTGAGCACGATGTGCTCAGGTGAGCTAAAAATGTCAAAGTTCAAGGGGAGATAATTCATGAACCTGGGAGAGTTGACACTTAATTTGCGTCTTGCAAAACTTCAACTTGTGATCAATTTTTGATTAATGTTTCATTACAATTGAATGAAAATTGAAGGAGGAGTTTGCGACACAAAATGATAAGTACATGGTAACAAATAGGAAAAAATGTCTAAGTTCAAGGGGAAGTAATTCATGAACCAGGGGGGATTGACACTTGAAATTTGCGTCTTGCCAAACTTCAACATGTGATGAATGTTTGTATAATGTTTCATTACTATTGAATGAAAATTGAAGGAGGAGTTTGCGACACAAAATTATAAGTACATTGTAACAAATAGGAAAAAATGTCTTCAGTTCAAGGGAAGATAATTCATGAACCTGGGAGAGTTGACACTTAATTTGCGTCTTGCAAAACTTCAACTTGTGATCAATATTTGATAAATGTTTCATTACAATTGAATGAAAATTGAAGGAGGAGTTTGCGACACAAAATTACAAGTACATGGTAACAAATAGGAAAAAATGTCTAAGTTCAAGGGAATAATTCATGAACCAGGCGAATTTGGGACCAAAAAATTGTGTCTTGCCAAACTTCAACATGTGATGAATGTTTCTATAAAGTTTCAAAGCTTTTGAAGGAAAACTGAAGGAGGAGTTTGCGACATAAATTTACTACTATATGTCCACAGACGAACGGACAGACGGACAGACAGACACATGGACAGACAGACAGACAGACAGGCTGATTCCAGTATACTCCTGAAAACATTCCTTTTGTGGGGGGTCTAAAAATATTTTGTACTCTTCAATATAAACATCAAGATAATTGATCTTTGAGAATGTTCTTAAAATCACTTTTTGTGATGACTGGTGAGCACTTTCAATAGCCTTGACAAAGTACTGGTAGAGTATGTATGAAAGACAAATGACCTTAACCCTCTGAATAAAAGATGATTTTCATGCTAAATATAAACCTTGAATTAATATGAAGAAGGAAGAAAATTTTATTTCTGCTGGTTAAGTTTTGGATAGATAGACAGACAGACAAACAAATGAGTTAAATGTGTCCTAAATTTTGTCAATGGAGTAAGAAAAAATCTCAGTAAGTTTTCTTGGACAAAGGTCTAATTTTCAGCAATACTATCTGACTTATCCTTTTGTCTGCAAAGGTTTTCAATTTGGACAGGTCTCAAATTTTGTTATCATCTCCAAAAGAGTTAATGATATTAAGGCTTTTGTCTGTCAACCTCAGGTGGTCCTAATTCTATTCTGACATTATTTTTATTCAATTTATGTCTGCAGTCTGGGAATTTAACTCATTCATTAATCCAAAAGCTGTGTATCAACTAATATGGAATGAACAAATTAAAGTGTACATCTAACAAGCTTGCAGGACCAACCTTCATTATGCAAAACAGTGTCTTTATGTCCAAATTATGCTAAATGGTTCTTTTTGGTAGTTGAAGAATGTTTATTAAGACCTTTAGTTTGTAAAATGACCTTAGGGCCATCATCTTTTTATTTCTTTATTCTCGGGAGAGCCAACCCTATTTTTCTAAAAATCCGAATAAAAATAGAATGACCTATCATCAATTTTATTTTTTCCAATTGGCTGCTTTTGTCTGGTATCTTTATGAAATATGGGTAATCCTCTTCTAACCATGTGCTATCAATTTTTATGCTCATATGAATTATGTCAGGAGACAAAGACTGATTTGGTTGTGTTTTTTTTTTTTTAATTTTAACTTAACTTCAGTTGTGTTCATCAATATTTAGCATTCTAATCGGCTGAAAAGTTGATTTTGTTCCCCATCAATTTTAAGCACACACCTATTTTGTAAGCTTATGCACAAAGGTGTCCCATAAGAAAGGTGTTCCTTACATTTTGCTTTATGATTTTAAATATGTCAGATCCACTTTTGGTATTCATACTGTGTTATTTTTCTAGTTTTGTAACTTCATGAAATCAACAAACACTTATTTCATTTCTCAAATGACTTACCAATTTGTTTGGCTAAGTGGTCTAACTTTTGAAGCTGAGGAACTATTTTTCCAGGTCTATCTATCACCACACTTATATCTCCAACTCCTGCCCCAAGACTAGCCACATCAATGTCAACAACAAATTCATTCAGCTGATAGGTCTTTCTGGTTGTTTCTATGGTAACAAATTCATTAAGTCCAAGTTCATCTATAATCACATCAAGTGGTTTAACTAAAATGTCCTCCTTTTTTCTTATGACTTTTTTGAAGATATTTTTGATCACTTCTTTAATTTCTGACTCAGCTGAGGTTTCTGGGTAAGAATGATGGTTTCCATGGAGATTAGATTTCATTTTCATTTGAAATTCTTTATTTCTTAATCGAAGCCAGCAATCATGAAGTAGTATAGAATAGAAAGAATCGTCAAGATACTCATCAACAAACATTTCAGTGTTAATCAATTTTCCTCCAAGTTCTTTTATCTTGTTTTCAGTCTCACTAGATATATTGAACTTTCTTTTAACTTCAAGTGGCTTATATATTTCTACAGATTTAATATCAAAAGATTTAAGAGCAGTTTTTGTGACTTTCTGGACTTTACATTCTATAGTTTCCTCTACTGGACTTCTACTACCATCCGGCTGATCTACTCCTATAGTTTTAGAGTCTTTATCATCTATATGTTTTGCAATACTTGTAACAATCTGTTCTGATATATCCTGTGCATATCTTTCAGTTGTTTCCATGGCAATGCTAGAACCAGTATTAGCCGAATAAGCAACACTAGTCTCTGTGCAAGATATAACCTCTTCAACAACTTTTTCAGTTTTTACATTATCTATAGAATTTTTAGAGTCATTTTGATTGTTAGCATTTTTATCCCACTTGCCCACAACTGCCATTTTTCTCATTGTATCATCTTTGTCTTTCAACTCAATGTAACCAACGGCATCTGATTCATCCATATCTAGGTCTAAATCTCTACCTTTCAATTTGTCTAGTGTTTCTTTGCCACTACCTTCTAAGTAAATACCCCCAGCATTTGTGTTTGTTTTCTTATCTTGTTGTTCCTCTATATTTTTGATGTTTTGCTTAATTACCTCCTTGTCACTAAGCTCCATGTACCCAATGGCATCAGATTCATCCAATTCTATTTTTATGTCATCTGGATTCTCTATAATTTTCAGTTCAGTTTCAAAGACTTTCCTTTTAATCTCATCTTTATCTTCTATCTCCGTGTATTCAGCCCCTTCAGGATCATCTAATTTAATGGACTCTTTTTCTACTTTGACTAGGCCAGCTGAAAATTCTGAATCTATAGAGGGTAATTCATCAGTTGCTTTTGATTTTTCTATTACTTTTGTTTCTCTCTCTAAGCCCCATGGGTGGCTAGAACTTGCTTCTTTAATGGAGACATTTTCATTATTTTTCTTTGTTTTAGGTTCAGATTTGAGAGCAGAAGCAACATCAAGACAATGTGAAGATACAGATTCAAATGCAGGTGACCATGTATCTCTCGCAGCAGGCCTGGTAGGTGAGGATGCCAATTTATGGAGTTCTTGACAATCCAACTTGTCAGATGTTCCTAGCTTCTCTTTGTAATACCCATCTTGGAATGAAACATTTAGAGTTGATGTGTAATTTTCCCCGTTCTGAGATTGCTTGAAGGCTTCTAATTCAGCAGGATCTATCTCTAGGTTTGATGAATACCAGTATAAGTTAACAGAAGCATCGCTAACACCTGAAGCCTGATCCTTTTCATTATTTTGGTCTGGTTTATCAACTTTACTTATTTCATTTTTTAATTGATTACTTTGGTCCCCATGTAGTATAACCTCTTTACCCAAATATTGGTTTGTTTCAATATCAAAATTAGCATTGTTGATATCATTTTTGTCCATATCATCACAAGACTTGGGTGTATCACTGTTATTATTTACAGCATCAAGTGAATCAGCTTCAGAGTTAATGAAATTAAAAGCCCTATCTACAACTTTAACAGGTGATTCTATAGTTTCAGGTATACTAGATTCAATTAGACTTTCTTGTCTGTCAATAAAATGTTCATGACTGTAATCATTAGATCTTTTTTCTTCTATTAATCCATTTTCTTTGATCTCATGCTTGCCATTTCTGTCTATCCCATAATCCTGCTTGTTTGGGGTACTTTTTTGATGTGATTCTGAATTGGGGAGGTTTGAATCTTCTACCTCTCTGAAGAAGCCTTTGGTTGGTGTCCAAGATTCTTTGACAGGGCTGAGTAGTTTGGTCTCTATATGGTCTACAAACCTGCTATCTTCTGCCATATCTTGTTCTGCCATTTTCAATATACAATCTGAAAATACATTAATAATAAATATCATTCATATAAGAGAATTACTTAGCATTGCAAGAGAGAACAAGGCTTTTAACACTTGTCATTCTGAATAAAACCTTAGAAAAACTGCATTAAGATAAAAGTGCTGAAAGTACTAGATGCTACAATCGCAAAACAATTAGTATCTATTTGGAAAAATTCAGTATTTCATACATTCAAGTTTAAGGTCATGGTATTAACTAAGATCTGGCTGAATAAGCCAGAATGTTCTAGGTTCAGAATGAGAAGAGTTCAAATACTGTTGGAACAGGATTTTTTTTTCGGGGGATGGTGGGGGTGTGATAACAGTACTCTACGTAACTAACATTTAACTATGCTAACAAAATGTTTGCTTCAGTTTGGAAAAAAATATTAAACCTTTTGCATATATTGTTTTTTTTTGTTTTTTTTTTTTAATTTCAAATATATATATGTATAAGAGAAATATTTAACAACTTCTCAACATTGACAACCATGCTGCAGTAACTCCAAGGCAACAATAATAGCTCTTACTTTTTTTGAAAAAAATATATTACAGCAACAGAAAAGCTTGTAATTCAACATACACTTTCATATTAAATATATAATACGTATTTAGTGTTTTGTATGAAAAAAATTATCTAACGAGGTTGGGAGAATTGATCATTGTCGAGGCTCTGCCAAGACAATTATCAATTCCCACAACCGAGTTTGATATTTTTTCATACAATACACTAAGTATGTATTATATTCATCTTATAACCCCTATGCAGCCTTGTTTTTGCAGATGTTTCTAACTGAAATGCAAGTTTCTAAAAATAACCGCATGATATCATTGTTCTAAAAATAACTATGTGATATCATAAAAAATATCATACGGGATGTTATCACACTGATATTTGTATAGTTACCGTATAAGATAAATGTAGGATTGGACTATTGTTGATAAAACATGGTCAATGATGTAAGGTCCCAGTCTAATGTGACAAAAACTGATCTAACACATATAATTAGTTTACAGACTACATTTCAGACTGGTTCTTTATTTTCATGATGAATGGCTGACATAGGAAAAGATCTACAACCAGTCTTTTTGTCTCGATAACAAGATTAATGCTTCATCTTTGATGGTGGTTCTCTGTAGGTGGCTGTTGGTCCTTTTTGTCTAGAATCGTTAATTGAATATCCTTAATGTTCGTCTTAGACATGATAATTTGGTTATTTGGTAAATTAGCTCTCAGGCCATCACCTTTATGTACATTTTGTGCTAGACTTAGGACATTAGTGTTGCTTTAACCCTTGGTATTAACAGAAAATGTGTTTCACATCATCTGGACTTTGCATAAAGGTGAAATTTCATTAAAATCAAATGATGTAATCAACATACAATGAGATCTAATGACCCAAACAGGTCATCTCATTCTTTTCAGGTTCAATGTGATTGAAATCCAGTTACCAAGGTTACCCTCTCCTTCTTTAACTTAACATGTAGATGAACAAGTTTTATTGAGTGGTCAAATGTCAATTTGTTCTATACAGATAACTCACTCAAACTTTTGCATCTATATTGTATTAGATTTTGTTTCAAACGATTTTTATGTACTTTTTGACAGGCCATTTTCTAAGCTTTAGCCTTGACCTATGATCTTGAACTTAAAAACTTTACTAAAATTCTTTCAGGTGCATATATACAAATGATGAAAAATTTCAGTGCCAAATTATTGAAATCCATCAATATTTGTAGGATTCATATATCTTCCTTAAAAGCTCTTGCAGAATCTAGACAAATGGACAGAAAGATAGATGGACAGATGAAACAATAACCCTTGCCTATCAGTGTGATTGGGTGGGTGGGGGGGGGGGGAGAATAAGACTAGTGCAAATATTCTTTTAAGGGTGGCAAAAAGTGTCCAGCCTTTTCAGATGTAATCTGAAATTTTCTTCAAAGTCAACTTTCTTTAAAGAAAAGGCTATCCCTTTTTCAATGACATCCTTCACAGATTATATCATTGCTGTTCTGCTAAAATCTTGTAACTACAGCTTGTTTAAAGCTGTAGTAACAAGGTTTTGGTTGAAAACCGACGATATTCTCCTATCCCAGAATACTAGTGTCAGGATGGTTCCCTGTATCACACTGAGCCAAAAGATAATGGATTGCCTGCATTTACAGACAATGACGATTATAAATTCCCAAAATGCATCTGATGTAAGCAGGGTCCAGGAATTTATGTGGACTTAGTAGGGTGACCAGGGCAAATTAATTTGTCTCCGATGAAAAATCTTATTTGATCTATTATTTCTTTTACTTTTCAAACAGACGCCCAAATAAGAGAAAAACATCACCAAACAGTGCCACTGACTGTTTTTCTTTAACCCTGATTTGTCATGCTGAACCTGGAATATTCCTAGTTTAACAGGAGGTATAGACCAGGATCAGCCTGCACTTATGTGCAGTCTGATCCTAGTCAATACCACCTGATTTTCTCTTTCAAACAAAGAAAGTTTTTTTTTAAAAAATGTATTTTCAAAAAAAAAAAATCCCAGTTGGTTCTTACAGTACCTTCAGTACTATGATTTTGATGCAACCTTTGCCAAGATTTTTATTCATAAACACAAGGGTTAAGTCTTGTTAAAAGAAATTCGTTCCCAGCTTTAGACAGCTTTTTTCATTCATGTTTAAAATGACTATATCAAGGGGTCAGTGCAACACTCTTGTAAGTGCCTATATATTATAGGCACTTACAATAGTGTTGCACTTATCCCTCGATATTCAAGTTATATGTATCCTGCTTTTTTATGTCTTCAACGCACAATTTTAAACAAGAAGTAAACAGCTATTTTATCGCCTACACAGAAATATTCTCCAATTAAACTGAATAATTAGCATGCAGGTGTTTAAATTGAAGCTTATAAAATATCACAGATACCCCACTAAATAACATCTAGTTGTTAAAGAATGTTAATTGGTCCAGGAACCTCATATCAAAATAGATACCAAATTAAAACTTTATTTTTCATCATTCCCCTATCATAAAATTTCATAAGTTTGATACACAGTAATCACACAGCCCTGATAAATGACATATATCATTGATAATAATTTTGAGTATATCTTAAAATTTGCCAATTCATGATCAATAAAGAATATTCATTTAAATCGCAACTCAAATTGGTTGATAAGTTTATTCCTTTTAACAAGTAGTTGCTATCAAAAGGAGCCATTTAGTCCTTAATTCCACAGATTGAACACAAAGTCAGTTGCAATGAAGCAGAGAGTCTCTATTATCAGGGTTGCAGTTAAGCAGCAAGTTGCTATTATCAGGGTTGAAATTAGGCAGCAAGTTGCTATTATCAGGGTTGCATCTAAGCAGCAAGTTGCTATTATCAGGGTTGCAATTAAGCAGCAAGTTGCTTTTATCAAGGTTGCAATTAAGCAGCAAGTTGCTTTTATCAGGGTTGTAATTAAGCAGCAATTTGCTTTTATCAGGGTTGCAATTAAGCAGCAAGTTGCTATTATCAGATTTGTAATTAATCAGAAAGTTGCAATCATCAGGGTTGAAATTAAGCAGCGACTTGTTAATATCAAAATTGCAATTATGATAATGCGATATTATCAGGGTTGAAATTAAGCAGCAAGTCGCTTATATCAGGGTCAGGATTAAGCAGCAAGTTGCTATTATCAGGGTCACAATTAAGCAGCAAGTCTCTAATATCAGGGTTGCAATTAAGCAGCGAGTTGCTATTATCTTAGTTGCAATTAAGCAGCGATTCACTACTATCAGGGTTGCAATGAGGCAGAGAGATGCTTTTATCAAGGTTGCAATTAAGCAGCTAGTCGCTATAATCAGGGTTGCAATTAAGCAGCCAGTCACTAATATCAGGGTTGCAATTAAGCAGCAAATTGCTATTTTCAGGGTTGCAATTAAGTAGCGAGTCGCTATTTTTATGGTTGCAATTAAGTAGCGAGTTGCTAATATCAGGGTTGCAATTAAGTAACGAGTTGCTATTTTCAGGGTTGCAATTAAGCAGCAAGTCACTATTTTCAGGGTTTCAATTAAGCAGCAAGTTGCTATTATCAGGTTTGCATTAAAGGGGATATCACAGAAATATTGTAAATCCTATTAATTGCCAATATCATTGATTGTGAAAGAGTAATTTATAGAACATTAATTAATGTATTGATTTAATATTACTGTCAATGATATAAGTGATTGTATGTGGGCCTCTTTAACTCTTGTCATGCTGAACCCGGAATATTCCTACTTTAACAGGAGGTATAAACAAAGATCAGCCTGCACATATGTGCAGTCTGACCTAAGTTCATACCACCTGAATTTGTTTTTCAAACCAGAAAGGTGTTAAACAATGCATTTCTGAAAACAATCCTCACTCACACTTGGTACCTTCCAGTACTTTTAGCACTTTGATTTAACATTTATTTTCAAAGATTTTTATTCAGCATGAATAGGGTTAATAGTAACAACTACTCTGAGAAAAGAAAGAGTCTCTTCTATCAGCTTTTCTTTATAAGTATTTTTCTATTTGTGTTAAGTTTTTTCATCAAAGGTATTATTATATATTAATGGCTGCAGTTTTGTTTTCTAGAAAAAGTATGAAAGGCTACAGGGCCATCTCTATCAAATACTTTTTACGCTTTGATTAAGAAGGAAGAATTGTAATGCAAGATTTATTTCCCTTGTACCTTTACAGGTAATTTCTACCATCCTAATATGTGCATTTTAGTTATTTTGGGTATTGTATTCTAGAATTCAACATGATGCTGAACTGCAATACTTCCTCTCCCCTTTTCATACTTACCCTTTCACGTTTTTCAAAATTTTGGACCTGTCCAAATTCAAAGGTTTTGCAGACCACAATTTAAAGTGGATTTAATTTGAAAATAACCATTTAGTAGGGTATAAAATAGTGTGGAAAAAGAAGAAATTGCTTGTCAGAAGGAATTTCTTCTCTTTTCACAATGTTTTCTCAATCATAAAATAACAGACACGTAAGAAGCAGGGATTAAACAGCAAAGGGTTAAAGTATTTCAAGCAAGCAACCCTGATTTTAATCACTGTGTTTTCCAATTTGAAAGCATTATTTTGAATCAGTCTGCAAATTTTTCATCTACCATCTGGTAAACCCCCTTTCACAAAACCTTAATTATCATTAGGAAAAGCAATTTCTGTGCCTAATTTTTATCTGTATTAACTAAGAGTATAATTAGCTTGGTATTTCATGAGCACAAATTTGATATTCTAATTATCAAATGATATGATTTTTTGTGAAAGTTCAAGAAATACCATGTCAAGGAATTCAATGAAAAATATAATGCTGTTTGTGAATTGATGTCATCAAATGCAATATGACGTCATTTTCACAATGAAAATATAGCTGTGCTATACAATCTTAGCTCATATGCGTGTAATTATTCCACTAGTATTATTCCCGGCACTCATCCTTTCCGACTATTTCTCTTCCACAAATGGGTTGACAATCATAGATCTATGTGGAATAGCAGCTGGAGGCTAGGAAAGGATATAATGGTAGTTCTGGTATGCGAAATACCTGGAAACCTGCAGCGATATAACTGAAAGATTGTTAAAAGCGGCATAAAACCCCCCTTTCAAACAAACAAATCTATTAGATTATAACACCTATGTAGTATCAAAAACATTCAACATGGATATTATACTCCCTTGACATAAGTTATATCATTAGGCAACAATATCATCTTCATAATTATGTAATGAATACAAGTGCAAAGGAATGATGGGGGGACAGTCAACAATGACAAGAAAAACTAAAGTATCAATTATGCATGTTTTCTCTGTTGTGGCTGAAGCATTCAATGGCATTTCTTAATGGACTAATTGAATCAAGACTCACATTAACTCCCGTAATTATCTTTTAAGTTTTATCAGCCTATCCAGGAGACGAAATAATGACGGACGGCAAAAAACATCGGACATTAAGACATTAAGAATCGGTTGTTGCCAGCAGTCTTAATTTTTCTTCTCCCATAATATCTTTTCCCCTTTTTGATACTTTGATTCCTGAATTCCCAAAATTTTAAACTGCTCACTTATTTGGGGTATATTCAAAATATGTACATCAAATAAATTTTGGCATCATGGCTGGAGATTTTTAAACTTTTCTCATTCTGAACTCAAATATTTCTCAAATTTCAACAATTTGTAATTTGCAAGCTGAAATTCTGTTGTAATCCTTATACAAATGTATGAACATAAAGATAATATTAATAAGTTGTTATAAATTAACAACTTATTAATATCAACTTTTATGATCATACATTGATTTGAAAGAGAAAATCGAAAGGAATGACATATCACAACTTTCAAATAGTGAGACATGAGATCATGTCATGAGTGCCAAATGATGGCTCATTGCAAAACAGTTGTAACTGCCATCGAATTGAAGACTTGGATCAGCCTGTGCATCTAAGTGGTTGTTCTGTCTGCTCAATGTCTGTCAGTCTTGCACACTTAAAACTGTTGGAAAAGTCACGCACAGGCTCAAATATAGTTAGTGTAACTGGTGTCTAATTATTTGTGTAAACACTTGAATTATTTCAAAAGGGTCAGACTCATCACATTCATATTCCCGTTGATGGGGATCCTAATACCCAGGCGTAAATTAATCACTGAAATATATCCTCAAATTGTTTGAGGTGTCACATACCGAGAAACAAATCCCGCCCGTTATAGTCTCCGATCCCTGGTAGATCGCAGTGAGATTACGGAGCTGAATTTCAACAATTATCTAAATTATGTCAGGACTTTTTATTTTGGATTCCCTAATTCACTGCATTTCTATTGATTAATGGCTGGAACTTTGTTATTGTATATCTATTTCGGAATATACACAAGATTCAATTACGTTCCCAGACATTTTACTTACCCTCTCAAATTTA
The DNA here is from genome assembly GCA_948146395.1 of Fragum whitleyi. Lineage (NCBI taxonomy): Eukaryota > Metazoa > Mollusca > Bivalvia > Cardiida > Cardiidae > Fragum > Fragum whitleyi. Next base: position 38,567,865 of record OX411552.1, on the reverse strand, counting down.
AAGACATTTAACAATACAAGTTCATTAGAATCTTAAGAGCACTCTCACTGTTTTTTCTAAACAAAACTTGATTTAAATGTTCAATTAAGGTCACTGTGATTTGTGCAATGATGTTTTTGGTGTGTTTTTTTTTTCATCAGCACAGCTGTTTGGTGTTAGATAGTGTATAAAACCCTGAATTACAAAAAAATTGTCATATTTCACACAAAATGCATCTAGAGTATCCCCCTTGGTGGTATAAATTGTTCTTTTGGTAGTGAATATCTGTGCCAAATTTCAAGGAAATGTCTTTAGTGATACCAAAGGTGTAAAAAAAGAATGTAAAAGTTTTCACATAATGATGACATCAACTACAAGATCAAGGCTATAGGGTTTGGATTTTCTCAAAAAAAAGGCAAGCTAAAAAGAAAGGTCTCAATGCTATCCGAATTATAGAAAGGCAAAAACAGAATTCATTTATCTAGGTCTTTTCTATCTTATATTATTTAATTCACTCGGAGACAATAAAAAAGCAGCAATAAAACAGTGTTTTAGCCAGAATAATTGCTGCTGTTCCTATCTATTCAGACAAATCATTAAAATTCGGAATGCATTGAGACTCACAATGATCCAAACATACTTCTTTGGCAGATAGATTTTTCCCATAAGGAAGATTACAAAGAGTTGATCATTAATGCATACAAGTTATGGGTTCATTGTTTGGGTAAATGCAAAACATGCATGGGTTCCTCTGCACCCCGTCTAAATTAACCCTTGTCATGCTGAATACAAATCTTGACAAAAATGAATTACAATCAAAGGACTGAAAGCACTGGTAGTTCCAATTGTGAGAAAGTAATTATTCTGGAAAGACAAATTTTAAACTTTTGTTTCAAAAGGAAAATCAGGTTGTATGGACTAAGATCAGGCTGCACATATGTGCAGGCTGATGTTTGTCTATACCTCCTGCTAAAGCTCAAATATTCAGGGCTCAGCATGAGAATTGTTAATATTGGAATTACTTGTTTAAAGCCTCAATGCATACAGTAGATTCACTTTGCAGTTATGAAGTCCTGGCTGTACCCTTGCAAAAAAAAGTTCAAGAACTGGTTCTTGAATGTTCTAGAACTTTAAATGGTAGTTCAACATTTTTTTCAAGAACTCGTTCAAGAAAAAGTTAATTGAACTTCTTGAACTAGTTCTTGAACCAGATCTAGAACTGATTCTTGAACTCAATTCAAAAACTTAGTTCTAAAAGGTCCAGATTAGTTCTCAATGAACAGCTATTTAACGTTTTAGAATGTTTAAGAATCAGTTATTGAACTTTTTTGCTAGCGTATTGCTTGGATGTCAATCTCTAACCCTCAAGTCTGATTCCAGTTTTACTTATCCAAGGACAAAAGAATTTACAGGAAATTTGTCCATGGACGAGTGAATCATCCAGAAGCCTTAACAACCCCTTATCATGCTGAATAAAAAGGTAGTTTAAAATACAATTCTGAAACCCCTCTGGATGCACTTGTTGTTTCAATTATCAATATTTTGAAAATACAATCTTTGAACTTTCAAGGTTAAAAAATCATTTGAATGATGCTTTAGAAGGATTCACAAAATTCTTGAAATTTAGGTATTTTCAATAAACTTATGTTAGGTGTGTTTTTCTTTGTTAATAAGGGTTAATTATAATAGTAAAGGGGGAAACTTTAAGGGAGAATACTCTTATTGAACGAAATACCATAAAAATTCTACACTGCCCTCCAAAAGATCCTTCACATACATTTCATTTATAAGATTTTCAGCTCTAATCTTTTTAAACAAAGTTATAGATTAGTTTTTATTACTTAAAATCTGATTATTCCCATTTGAACGCTACTTTAGACGACAAAATGACTGTTGATAAAGATACTATTTTAGAACAATGTATAACAGAAAATATTGAGACAAAAGGAGAAAATGCTGATTATCAGTGGAACGTTGTGAGAGACTTGTAAATAGCATGGCTAGATGCATGTTCAGGCTTTCTAACCTGCTAATGGAGGCTACACTAAATATTGACAGAAGTTGATCCCCTTGATAGAAAATTTGGCAAAATGGTGAACTATTCTGATTTTGTCGATTTTACATGATTTTGCCATTTCTGGTATTGCTTCTTAATTGATACATTGCAATAAAGATATAAAGTATACATTTTATTAATAAAAATAATATAAAACTTTGTTTTGAATTACTTAAGCTAAAGATCTTTAAAAGAAGTGTGTGTGAAGAAACTTTTGGAGGGCAGTGTACATGTGCCCCATGCTCTAATAAAGCCACATCCCCTTTGCGGAGGTTGAAATTGACCATTTTTGAGGTGATTACAAAATCTTGAACCATCTTCTTAAGGCCAATACCCACAAAATCAAGATCTTTAAAAAATCAACTGAGATTTCATGCACCTATTCCCCAATCAAATGTTAAAATTTTGCATGAATAATGTTTATTTTTTGCCCTTTTTTTCAGCATCTTAAAATAATTTGATGGCTCAATGTGAAACATTTGTAACTACCTATATGTCTATTTTGCACTGTCAGCCATTGATATGAAGAGTAGCCTCTTATAAAAGTCCATCTCTTTCCAATGGAAATATGATGACTCTAATAGAATCCAGGGGTTCTATTAGAGATTTTACGGTACAGTACAATTATTTTGCACTTGATCCAATCTTGACTGGACTCAAGGCTTTAACAAAGAACTTAAGAGACCGTAAAACTGTAACATCTAATTATCCGAGATTAAATTAAGTAACCCGAGATATTAAAAACTTTTAATTCAAAAACCTAAGGGACACCTGTTTTAAGAAAAAGTTTATAATTTGCACTTTTTGGTATATGATTACAATTAGGGCTTCACAGGCCACATCATTTAAAGGGAAATGACCTAATTTATCTCGTTTGCAGTTTTTTTTAACTGATAGCACTTAATAGATTCAGCCTTGATTAGAAACCAACTTCAAAAGTTAAGTTGCTCAATGGTTAATTTAGCCATGCTTCTGTAAAATTATTTAAATTATGCCATAATTTGCCTTCAAAGCAAACATGTGTTCTGATTCGTTATAAAAAAATCCAAGCCAAAAGTGTGAACAAAAATTAACAAAGCCATGATGATGCCGAGCATATTAAAATTGATTAACCCTTACCCTGCTAAATTCAAATTGTACTTCAAACAAGTTGCCAAAATTTTCAAACATTTTAGCAAGTCTTACCCAAGTTTTTCCAGCAAAATTTAAGTTTATACTTCAGTTAAAATCTAAATTCAATACTTATCATGCTAAACACAGATTATTCTTGTTTTAGCAGGAGGTATAGACAGATAAGACTACATAGGTGCACTCTGATCTTAGTCCACACCACCTGATTTTCATTCTTAAACCTGCATTTCCATATGGTCTCCTTTTTCTTGAAGGGTCACATCTTCTTTTACATGAAAGTTTTCAAAATGAACTGTCTGATATTACAACCAGTAAAACCAATAGGTAAAGTTTACAGAGTTGTTTCCCTTTGTCCAATATTTCTTATGTTTCTGCATTATTGGGGGTGTATCAATCCTTTGCTGTTTAATCCCTGCTTTTTAGGTGCCTGTGATTTTATGTGACAAGCAATTTCTTCTTTTTCCACACTATTTTCTACCCTACTGAATGGTTATTTTTCAAATTAAATGTACTTTAAATTTTCGTCTGCAAAACCTTTGAATTAATTTTGTATAACAGAAAAAAGTTAAGAGAATAGGTGTAACATAGGCTCTGACAACAGTTTCTTTAAGGAAGTGGACCTATAATAGTTCCACAATATTTTTAACGCATGATCTATCCCAATATAATCAAAGATTTCCTAATGAAATCATTAGGAAACTTCCATTAACACTGTTAAAGTTCACGACTTCTGAAACGTTGCTGCACAACTATGCACTACCTTAATGCATTTCGGTCAAATTACCCAGTTTTCTCGGTAGATTATGACTTAATGATTTCAACTCAAACTCTGTGAAATTACCACAAGACTAAATCATGTCTGAAGTCGTTTCAGGGTTATTTGACCTCATCTAAGCCAGGTCCATTTGACGTCATGACATTGCTATGCAATCATATGTAAAAGGAGGAAGACACTTTGAGAGAACTATTCCTAGAATTTTCACATTTGATACATGTTAAGTTTGCATTAAAGAATAGAAGAATTCTTTGGTTTTAATGGGAGCTGGATAAATCTCTCTTTTTGTGAACAACAAAAGTAACGATTTTTTACTTATATTTATGCAGAGGTGTGGAAATACGGTTTCTCTCCACTTGTCCATGGACAAGTAAAATGTGTTTTTTTACTTGTCATGGATTAAAATGATTTTGTCTGCAAAAAATAAAAAGAAAGTTTTTGAGAAATCATTGATTTTTAAGAAGAAAATGCTGAAACCCATCATTTTCTTCATCAAAATCAGTGTTTTCTATTCTTTGATACAAACAATAAGTTTATCTATCACTTTAATCTATATAGTGCCATATCAAGATTTGCCCTAGTATTTACTTGTCCATGGACAAGTGGCCTTGCAAAATGGACTTGTCCGCGGGTAGAAAAGCCCATGTCGGACAAGTTGGGCATGGGATGTGAAAATTATAGCTCTATATCATAATAAGTACAATTATTTAGCAGTTAGTAAGATCATTATTCTTGTTCACTAATTTTAGGGGTCAGTGAAAAACTTTTGTAAGTTCCTATATATCAATAGGCACTTAGAATTGTTTTCACTGACCCTTTCAAATTTAAAAAGATACTTATCTATTTTACAAATTTTCGAGTCAATGGGGTCAGACTCCACAGTAATCAAAAGGATTCTTTCAATATCCAAGTAAGACTTAATTACATTTAGCCATAGGGTATCTAACTATGTATCATTTGTGATTCAAATTTTTTGTCCCCTCACAATCCATTTCATGCTTTTATAGCTTTCATTTACAAAGAAACCAAACATGTGTCGGAAATAATCGTATTAAAACTTAACAAAGACTCCGAAAAAAATAATTGCAGTCGTTTTCTTAAGCTGATAGATTTATACAGGAAATTCACATTTATTCGGGTTTAATTAAACACGAAAGCTTGGCCCTGATAAATGATATTTCCATTCTTCTCCAATGTTAATACGTAGGAATTTTGTCTTAAAATAATTAATATCCCAGCGAATTAAGCCCCGGGCACGTAAAATCAAACGCTTGTGACTGAAATGAGATAACATTCTTGTCGGGTCAGAAAAAAGCTCCTAGCGACAGAAATTTCCCAACCGTCAATTAATTAGTCCAACAAATAAACATGTCAACAGATTTCTTTGGGTTTTGTTTCTTGGTCTCTAAAATGATCAGAGGTAAAGATAAAAGGAGGTAAAGCCAGTCAAAAATCTCTATTTCTCAATGAAACCCTATGTTGTGGGTACTCATCTGAATCGTCTCCACGAGACAATTCAGATGAATACCAACAACAAAGGGTTCATGTAATAATTTATACTAAAATCTAAATCCAAAAAGCGAGTCAGAAAAAAGCTCCTAGCGACAGAAATTTCCCAACTGTCAATTAATTAGTCCAACAAATAAACATGTCAACAGTTTTCTTTGGGTTTTGTTTCATGGTCTCTAAAAAGATCAGAGGTAAAGATAAAAGGAGGTAAAGCCAGTCAAAAATCTCTATTTCTCAATGAAACCCTATGTTGTGGGTACTCATCTGAATCGTCTCCACGAGACAATTCAGATGAATACCAACAACAAAGGGTTTAAGTAATTAATACTTTAATCTATATCCAAAAAGCGAGTCAGAAAAAAGCTCCTAGCGACAGAAATTTCCCAACTGTCCATTAATTATTCCAACAAATAAACATGTCAACAGTTTTCTTTAGGTTTTGTTTCTTGGTTCTCAAAAATGATCAGAGGTTTAGTCTTTCTTAAAAACAAGGTAAAGCCAGTCTAAATACTCTATTTTCTCAATGAAACCCTATGTTGTGGGTGCTCATCTGAATCGTCTCGGGGAGACAATTCAGATGAATACCAACAACAAAGGGTTTATGTTACAATTATAGAAATACTTTAATATAAAACCCAAAATACTCCCTATACCTGTAGCTCTTAAGATATGTACAAGATCAGATCAAAGAGACAGTTACAAAATGGCATTGTAATACCACCATACATATTTTTACTTTTATCAGCCATTCACCATTTTTCAGATCAAAATATTCAAAAATATCTCTGAAATAAGAAGATAATTCAATTGACATTTTTTTTTCAAATCCTCTTCAAGCTTAAACATTTTGGCAAATACAAATCAAAGTGCTTAAAGCACAGTAGGAATACTTTTGAAAATATGATTTGAGCCTTTGTGTAACATTTCGAACAAGTGCATGTCGTATTTCGATGCAAAACAGGAGTCCCCCTACCGGATAACAAAAAATCCTTTCATATAATATATCTCCTACTTACTAGATCTATAACTGTATATAGTGTGAAATTATTGACACGACTTGACCTTTATGCAATGAATAAATTAACCGATGAATACATTTATCATCGAGGGTAGCCGCAAACATCGTAAATCCGTGCAGTGTGTGGGTTTTAAAAATATTTGTATAATAGAATAGTTGCAATACACTCTGTTTGACTGTGTGGTCGAGAGGTCTAGTCTGATGACTACGGGTGCAAGGACCATAAGTTCGAATCTGATCTCATCCCACTGTTTTTATTTATTTTCCTTTTTTCTGTTAGTCCCATTTGACTAGTTATCTCGTGTTTGAATAACAATAATTGTTTTGAACAGCTCGTTTCATATATCGCATTCTATCTCCTGAACTCAAATATGAAAATCACAAGACGCTGTCAAATGGCCTAAAGGGCAAAATTGGTAGATAATCGAAGACCTATATGGGATTTGCACCTTGAGTCTCGGAATAGTTGTCGTGGTAGTATTCGTAATAAAAATACCAGGCATCCACAGTTAAGTGTTGCAGCCCCGCAATATGACCGAAAAAAATATTAAAAGTGGCGTTAAACCCCACTCAAACAAATAAAACAAAAAAAAACTAACGAAAAAAACAAATAGTTTATATCACACAGCAAATCTCTTTGAGGATCGAAAGATCTTCAACATTATTCAAAAGAAAAAAATCGATAAAAGGGATTGAAACCGGGCCAAGAGGAAAAATAAATATGCTGTCTCAGTGACTCGAACCACTGTCTTTTGTCTTCTGAAGCTTTACTTTTTCCACATGCAATGACATGTGTCTACTCATCACAGTGTCATTTAATAGGTATTTATTATGAAACTTGGTTCACGAAGTTAAACGAGACCTAACGGGGATACCATTTGACAATCAGTCTAGCATGTAATGTATGCTAATAGAGGTTACGGTCAGTCATGTCAATGTCTTCCCGCTATACAAAATTTGAAGTTGCTAGCACATTAGGATTTGAACAAAATGTCCCAAACAAAAATATAAGAGTAAAAACAACCAATGGCAAAAACTCCAAAAGTGGGCAGAGAAGAATGATTCTTGTACATGCCACTTGTCCTCAATGAGATCTATAAGTGTACCAAGTTTGAAGTTGCTAGCACTGATGGCTCAGGAGATATGGACAAAAATGTCAGGATAAAAAACAACAACGGACAATAACTAAAAAAGTGGATGTGGCAGAGTAACAGTTCTTGTGCATTACACTTCTTCTCAATGAGATCTACCAGTGAACAAAGTTTGAAGTTGCTAGGGCTTATGGTTTAGGAGATAAGTACGGGACAAAAATGTAAGGATAGAAACAACAAAGGGCAATAACTCAACAACTAGAGCTTGTCACTGAATGTGACTTAATACAGCAAGTGCTTTCTGAGAATGAGATACTTTGACAGAAGCAGCAAAAAATGCTTCATATATAAAGATAACTCTTGGATTTGAGACCTCTAAATTGCGTCTTGCAAAACTTAAACATGTGATAAATGTTTTCAAGCTATTGAAGGAAAACTGAAGGAGGAGTTTGTAACACAAAATTACTAGTATATGTGAATGAAAAAGAAACAAGAGGGCCATAGTGGCCCTAAATCGCTCACCTGAGTGAACTGTCAAAAATCTGTTTAAAGTAGACTTAGAAAGGATGAGGAATTCTGACAAAATTTTAGGTTGATTGGGCAAAAAATGATGCCTCTACACCACTTACAAGGTTTTTCTAAGATTTGATCCCATGACCTAGTTTTTGACCCCACTTGACCCAATTTTAAACTTAACATAGATTTCATCAAGATTATCATTCTGACCAATTTTCAGATTAATTGAGCTAAAAAAATGGCTTCCAGAGTGTCTACAAGGTTTTTCTATCATTGTGACCTAGTGACCTTGTTTTTGATCCCACTGGACCAAATTTCAGACTTGACCTAAATTTCATTAAGAATACCATTCTAACCAGTTTTCAGGTTGATTGAGCATAAAAATAGGGATTTGAGAGTGTCTACAAGGTTTTTCAAAGATTTGACCCGTGACCTCATTTTTGACCCCACTTGACCCAATTTTGAACTTGTCCGAGATTTTATCAAGACAATCATTCTGACCAAATTTCAGGTTGATCAGGCAAAAAATATGGCTTCTAGCCTGTCTACAAGGTTTTTCTAAGATTTGACCCTGTGACCTTAGTTTTGACCCTACTTGACCCAATTTCGAACTTGTCCGAGCTTTCATCAAGACGATCATACTGACCGAATTTCAGGTTGATCGGGCAAAAAATATGGCTTCTAGACTGTCTACAAGGTTTTTCTAAGATTTGACCCTGTGATCTAATTTTTGACCCTACTTGACCCAATTTTAAACTTATCCGGGATTTTATCAAGGCCATAGTTCTGACATAATTTCAGGTTGATTGAGCACAAAATATGGCTTCTAGAGTGTCCACAAGGTTTTTCTAAGATTTGACCCTGTGACCTTATTTTTGACCCTACTTGACCCAAATTCCATCTTGTTTGAGATTTTATCAACACAATCACTCTGACCAAATTTCTGGTTGATCGGATGAAAAATTTGGCTTCTAGAGTGTCTACAAGTTTTTTCTAAGATTTAACCCCGTGACCTTAGTTTTGACCCTACTTGACCCAAATTCGAACTTGTCAAAGATTTTATCAAGACAATCATTCTGACAAAATTTCAGGTTGATTGAGCAAAAAATGTGGCTTCTAGAGTGTCTACAAGATTTTTCTAAGATTTGACCGCGTGACCTTATTTTGACCCTACTTGACCCAATTTTGAACTTGTCCGAGATTTTATCAAGACAATCATTCTGACCAAATTTCAGGTTGATTGGACAAAAATTATGGCTTTTAGAGTGTCTACAAGGTTTTTCTAAGATTTGACCCTGTGACCTTAGTTTTGACCCTACTTGACCCAATTTTAAACTTATCCGAGATTTTATCAAGACAATCATTCTGACCAAATTTCAGGTTGATTGAGCAAAAAATGTGGCCTCTAGAGTGTCTACAAGGTTTTTCTAAGATTTGACCCCGTGACCTCATTTTTGACCCCACTTGACCCAATTTTGAACTTGTCCGAGATTTTATCAAGACAATCATTCTGACCAAATTTCAGGTTGATCGGGCAAAAAATATGGCTTCTAGAGTGTCTACAAGGTAAATGTTGACGACACACGACGCACGACACACGACACACGACGGACGACGGACATCACTCGACCACAAAAGCTCACCTTGAGCACTTCGTGCTCAGGTGAGCTAAAAATGTAGCAAGTGTAAGGGCAGATAATTCTTAAACCAGGACGAGTTGGGAACTCATAATTGTGTCTTGCAAAACTTCATGTGGTGAATGTTTGTATAAAATTTCAAAGATATTACATGAAAACTGATTAAAGGTAAACTGAAGGAGGAATTTGGGAAACAAAATTACAAGTATACATGTTCACAAAGAAAAATTGTGTTAAGTTCAAGGGGAGATAATTCATAAACCTGTGGGAGTTGACACTTGAAATTTGAGTCTTGCAAAACTTCAACATGTGATAAATATTTGTATACTGTTTCATTACTTTTGAATGAACATTGAAGGAGCAGTTTGCGACACAAAATTATAAGTACAAGGTAACAAATAGGAAAAAATGTCTTGAGTTCAAGGGGAGATAATTCATGAACCTGGTGGAGTTGACACTTGAAATAAGCGTAGTGCAAAATTTCAACTTGTGATCAATATTTGCATAATGTTTCATTACAATTGAATGAATATTGAAAGAGGAGTTTGCGACACAAAATTATTAGTACATGGTTACAAATGGGAAAAATTGTCTAAGTTCAAAGGGAAATAATTCAAGAACCAGGGGGATTTGAGACTTGGAATTCGTGTCTTGCAAAACTTCAACATGTGATGAATGTTTGTTATGTTTAATAACTATTGAATGAAAATTGAAGGAGCAGTTTGCGACACAAAATTATAAGTACATGGTAACAAATAGGAAAAAATGTCTTGAGGTCAAGGGGAGGTAATTCATGAACCTGGTGGAGTTGACACTTGAAATAAGCGTAGTGCAAAATTTCAACTTGTGATCAATATTTGAAAAATGTTTCATTACAATTGAAAGAAAATTGAAGGAGGAGTATGCGACACAAAATTATAAGTACAGGGTAACAAATAAGGGTTTGACATTAAATTTTTTGGCTGCCAGACAGTCGGACTTGTTGCTGCCACATGCTGCTGGTCCTGACCAAATGTTCACTGTTCCTGACCAATTGTTTTTATCAGAAGTTAGGAAAAGCATAATTACATGGTTTTGTTTAGAAGATACCAAACTATTCCAAGTTATTTCACCTTGAACATTTACTAAATGGTTTTGACAAAATATTAATAATGAACTTGTACGTAGTTGGTACTAGGTAACAAAGAAAAAAACATAACTGTTGAACAAGTTTTATATGCAGTCTGCTTTCATGAAAAAAAAATTGAGAGTTCAGTTGCTATGTAAATTTCAAGAACAAACACTTAACACTGGTTCTACCTCTTGACATAATCGTAAAACAAGCAGCAAAGTCTACCCGACATTTTGTCAAATCATCAATGTAAACAACCGTAAAGCGTTCTGACCGTATTATCGTAAAACCTAGCCTCGGATATTTTCCAGTTTATAAATATACAGAAACAAATATCTCTTTGTGCTAGGTAAAAATGATTATAAATCACAAATGACAGCTGTTTCATGCATTGAAAATATAGTGCGCGTGTGGTTTGTTTTTTGGGCCTCGTTTTGGAACGCCCTTCACCTTCGAAATGTTACTATATTTAGCAAACCGTGTCTCTGCGTATTATGAAAGACAGCCAGAATAACTAATTTAAAATTTTTATATGTGACATCAAAATCTTTATGTTTTCTGTAAAAATAAGAAATTTGAGTTTTTATGCCGTGTTTTTGTATAACGGCATTTGCGTAAAAGTTGGGATCCCAAAATAAATGATTCTCATTTTCAATGAAGTGGTAAAAACGGGAACCAGTCATGTGGGATTTCCCGGGCTGGTTACGCATGCGTGTCCAAAGCGGATATAAAGTAAAATAATCATTGAGGACAATCACCCTTTCAACAAGCAAAAAGCTCAGTTTGCTATCGGAAACGAAAGAATTTTTACAGGACAAATGTAGATTTGAAATTAGGACGACCAGTCGGGCTTGTATCTGGCGGGTTCAACCCGACCGGACCGAGCAACAGGCAGACAAAGTCTGTCGGTCTTGGGTTAATGGCTAACCCTGCAAATAAGAATAAATGTCTAAGTTCAAGGGGAGATAATTCATGAACCAGGAGAAGTTGGGACCGAAAAATTGCGTCTTGCAAAACTTCAATATGTGATGAATGTTTCTATAAAGTTTCAAAGCTTTTGAAGAAAAACTGAAGGAGGAGTTCGCGACACAAATTTACTACTATATGTGACCACAGAAGGACGGACACGCACGGACAGACAGACAGGCCAATTCCAGTATACCCCCGAAAACATTTGTTTTGCGGGGGTATAACAAAGGGCAATAACTCAACAAGAGGACCAAGATGGTCCTAGATCGCTCACCTGAGTCTCTATGACCCCTGGGACATCACATTAATTATATAGGCAGATGTAACAAAGAAGATAATTGCCTAAGATCAATACCATGGAACGTTTTCAGCGAAGAGCAAGACAGATATGCCTTTTTGCTCTTTGATTCTATGTATAAAGGGATGCACCCGGGTGGACTCCAAAAGTGACCCCAGGGTCTTGATATGAACAAACTTGGAAGAGATCCATAAGATGATGCTACATTCTAAATATGAAAGCTGTCTGCCTTCTGGTTTCAGAGAAGAAGATCTTTAAAGGTTTTCCCATTTTCACCCATCGTGCTCAGATAAGCTGAAAGGGATGTGCCCAGGTGGAGCCCAAATATGACCCAAGGGTCTTGATATGAACAAACTTGGTAGGGGCCCACAAGATGATATTACATACCAAAAATGAAAGCAGTGTGCCCTCTGGTTTCGATTAAAGAAGATTTTAAAAGATTTACACTCTTTGATTCTATGTAAAAAGGGTTGCGCCTGGGTGAATCCCAAATATGATCCTAGGGTCTTGATATGAACAAACTTGGTAGAGGTCCACTAGATGATGCTACATACAAAATATGAAAGCTGTCTGCCATCTGGTTTCAGAGAAGAAGATTTTTGAAGATTTTCAATTTTTTACCCTTCGTGCTCATAAGAGATAAAGGGATGCACCCGTGCAAAGCCCAAATATGACCCAAGGGTCTTGATATGAACAAACTTGGTAGAGGCCCACTAGGTGATGCTACACACCAAATATTAAAGCTGTCTGCAATCTGGTTACAGAGAAGAAGATTTTTAAAGATTTTCGCTCTTTGATTCTATGTAAAAAGGGTTGGGCCCGGGCAAAGCCCAAATATGATCCTTGGGTTTTGATATGAACAAACTTGGTAGAGGTCCACTAGATGATGCTACATACTAAATATGAAAGCTGTCTGCCATCTGGTTTCAGAGAAGAAGATTTTTGAAGATTTTCAATTTTTTACCCTTCGTGCTCATAAGAGATAAAGGGATGCACCCAAGCAAAGCACAAATATGACCCAAGGGTCTTGTTATGAACAAACTTGGTAGAGGCCCACTAGGTGATGCTACACACCAAATATTTAAGCTGTCTGCCATCTGGTTACAGAGAAGAAGATTTTTAAAGATTTTCGCTCTTTGATTCTATGTAAAAAGGGTTGGGCCCGGGCAAAGCCCAAATATGACCCCAGGGTATTGATAATAACAAACTTGGTAGAGGTCCACTAGATGATGCTACATACTAAATATGAAAGCTGTCTGCCTTCTAGTTTCAGAGAAGAAGATTTTTAAAGATTTTCATATTTTCACCCTTTTTGTTAAGGGTAAAGGGAAAGTTAAGGGTGGATTTCATTTATTTGAACAACTTTGGTAGAGCTTGACCCAAGGAACATCCCTGCCAAGTTTCATCAAGATTGGCCCACTGGTTTAGGAGGAGAAGATGTTTAAAGAAATTGTGGACGACGGACGACGCACGACGGATGACTGATGACGGACGACGGACATTCTACGATCCCAATAGCTCACCTTGAGCACTTCATGCTCAGGTGAGCTAAAAAGTGGATGTGGCAGAGTGACAGTTCTTGTACATGACACTAGTCCTCAATGATATCTATTAGTGTAGCAAGTTTGAAGTTTCTAGCACTTATGGTTCAGAAGATATGTTCCGGACAAAAATGTAAAGGTAAAGACAACAAAGGGCAATAACTCAAAAAGTGGGCGTGGCAGAGTAGCAGTTCTTGTACATGACACTTGTCCTCAATGAGATCTATATGTGTACAAAGTTTAAAGTTGCTAGCACTTATAGTTTAGGAGATATGATCCGGAAAAGAATGTAAGACTAAAAACAACAAAGGGCAATTATTCAAAAAGTGGACATGCCAGAGTAACAGTTCTTGTACATGACACTTGTCCTTGATAAGATCTATCAGTGTACAAAGTTTGAAGTTGCTAGCACTTATGGTTTAGGAGATATGATCCGGACAAAAATGTAAGGGTAAAAACAACAAAGGGCAATAACTCAAAAAGTGGGCATGGCAGAATAACAGTTCTTGAACATGACACTTGTCCTCAATAAGATCTATAAGTGTACCATGCTTGAAGTTGCTAGCACTTATAGTTTAGGAGATATAATCCGAACAAGAATGTAAGGCTAAAAACAATAAAGGGCAATAACTCAAAAAGTGGGTGTGTCAGAGTTATGTATCTTGAACATGACACTTCTCCTAAATGAGATCTATAAGTGTACAAAGTTTGAAGTTGCTAGCACACATAATTTAGGAGATATGTTCCGGACAAGAATGTAAGGGTAAAAACAACTAAGGGCAATAACTCAAAAAGTGGGTGTGGCAGAGTAACGGTTCTTCAAAATGACACTTCTCCTCAATGAGATCTATAAGTGTACCAAGTTTGAAGTTGCTAGCACATATGGTATAGAAGATATAGCCCAGACAAAAGTGTGACGACGGACGGACAGACGGAATCGAGCAAACCTATAGTCCCCCAACAGGTGGGTGATTAATAATTTCAAAAGTGGACAAAGCAATGACTCTGGCCAGCCTGTGCATTCCTACAGTCTGACCAAAAACTTCAATATGCACTTGGTAGTTAGTCGATGTCTCAAAGTATCTTTAGACATGCAGACAATATTCTAATTGAACTGTAGGAGTATCTAAGCTGCTGCATTTTTGCATCTTTCAGTCTTTCACACATGTTGAATTGTTGGAAATGTCACACATAGGCTCATTTTTAAACTATTTAGGCTCAAAAACCAGTGGTTAATAGACCAGAGCAGCTGGTATATAGTTGTCCTTTGATAGATTGAATCATTGGGGTTTCGTACCGCTCTCAACAAAATTATAGTTAAATCAAAGGTGCCGGTGCACCTACCCATGGCTTTCAGTTGTTTCTCACACCAGTACAACCACAACATTTGATTTCATCCGAGCCACCAGCTGCCCATCCCATTTACACATACTACTTATCAATCACCAAAATTTAATGGTGGGAAGTTAAAAGCTTGTCACAATGATTTTTGTCAAATGTCCAATGAAAGGAGGCTGAGCCTGGATTTGAACTCATGATCCCAGCCTTGCATTCACAAAACAATTGTGCAAACAGTTTTCCAATTAAATCCTGCTTTGCATGCAAGCCCATGTGCAAAGCGCAGTACAATTGGAAAACTAATTGCTCCGTTTTGTGATCCTGAACGCAGGGCAGGATAAACAGCCCAAATTGTATTACACTAGCTCTGCACAAATTTGTTTATTCTTCCTGCCCAAGCAAAAAATCTAAGTTCACTTAGTTCAGCATGACAGCAATACATAACATAAAGGGAGTTACAACTGTTTAGCTCTGATCCATCAAAATGATAAACTTTTCTTACAATATGGTTTCATAATAGCATTGTAATGTTTTGTTTACCTACCATTAAAGATGACAAATTCTTAGTATGGTCCAATTATAGAAGGAAGCAAAATCATTGATATCTCAAAATTGATATTTTTCAAGATTTTTAAACATTCATGAAACAAGATGCCCAAGAAATTTTTTAAAATGTTTGTTTGGATGTGTTTAAAACTTTTTAATGCTTTTAACAATCTTTCAGTCACATTGCAGTGGCTGGAGCACCTAACAATGGATTCCTGGTATTTCTCCCACTGGTACTACCATTAAATTCTTTCCTAGCCCCCAGATGCTACCTCACATAGGTCTACGATTATCATCCCATTGGTGGAAGACAAATGGTCAGAAAGGATAAGTGCTGCTATCTGGATTGACTCCCTGGAAAATGCAAAGTTCTTGAAAATTATAGATAAGTTCTAGAACCAAAACGAAATTTTTGAACTTTCCCCAAAGTGAAATTTCTGATAAATGCTAATTAACGTCTTTGTGCAAATATTCTTTTGGGGAAAACATTCACATCATATTGAATTACATGTATTTTTGTTATTGGATGACCAAATCCTCTTAAATACTGCACTTTATCGGAGCTGTATTTACAAGGTTCGGACTGTATAACCATGTTTAAAACAGATAATCCATTCACAAACCTTAAATAGCACAATCCTTTGTCAGATCTGAACCAGCAGTTTCAAAATTTAATACATGTGTTAAAGTCAATGATCATGGGAGGTTAAAGTTCAAAAGTTTGATTTAAAAATATGTTATGATAAATGATTTAAACCCCTTTCTTATAAATAATAAGATTTTTTGGTCAACTTAAATGGTACTCATGCATGGATCTAGATGGGTCCATTGGGTTCAGACACCCACTTGAATTTTAGTTAGAAAAATAATTATCATCAGATTCTAAAGATCAGGGGCCTGTTAATCTAAACATCTTATGAAAAAAACAAGTGCATGTCGTATTGCGATGCAATACAGGAGTCCCCCACCGGATAACAAAAAATCCTCTCTTATAATATATCTCCTGCTACCTAGATCTAAAAAAGTTTAAAGTTGCTAGCACTTATAGTTTAGGAGATATGATCCGGACAAAAATGTAAGACTAAAACAACAAAGGGCAATAACTCAAAAAGTGGACATGGCAGAGTAACAGTTCTTGTACATGACACTTGTCCTCGATAAGATCTATCAGTGTACGAAGTTTGGAGTTGCTAGCACTTATGGTTTAGGAGATATGATCCGGACAAGAATGTAAGGGTAAAAACAACAAAGGGCAATAACTCAAAAAGTGGGCATGGCAGAATAACAGTTCTTGAATATGACACTTGTCCTCAATAAGATCTATAAGTGTACAAAGTTTGAAGTTGCTAGCACTTATAGTTTAGGAGATATGATCCGAACAAGAATGTAGGGGTAAGAAAACAAAGGGCAATAATTCAAAAAGTGGAAGTGGCAGAGTTATGGATCTTGAACATGACACTTCGCCTCAATGAGATCTATGAGATCTATGAGTGTACAAAGTTTGAAGTTGCTAGCACTTATAGTTTAGGAGATATGATCCCGACAAGAATGTAAGGGTAAAAACAACAAAGGGCAATAACTCAAAAAGTGGGCGTGGGAGAATAACAGTTCTTGAACATGACACTTGTCCTCAATAAGATCTATAAGTGTACAAAGTTTGAAGTTGCTAGCACTTATAGTTTAGGAGATATGATCCGGAAAAGAATGTAAGGGTAAAAACAACAAAGGGCAATAACTCAAAAAGTTGGTGTGGCAGGGTACAAAGTTTGAAGTTGCTAGCACACATAGTTTAGGAGATATGTTCAGGACAAGAATGTTAGGGTAAAACAATGTTAGGGTAAAAACAACAAAGGGCAATAACTCAAAAAGTGGGCGTGGCAGAGTAACAGTTCTTGAACATGACACTTCTCCTCAATGAGATCTATAAGTGTACAAAGCTTAAAATTGCTAGCACTTATAGTTAAGGAGATATGTTCCACACAAGAATGTAAGGTCAAAAACAACAAAGGGCAATAACTCAAAAAGTGGGCATGTCAGACTTATGGTTCTTGAACATGACACTTCGCCTATATGAGATCTTTAAGTGTACAAAGTTTGAAGTTGCTTGCATTCATAGTTTAGGAGATATGATCCGGACAAGAATGTAAGGGTAAAAACAACAAAGGGCAATAACTCAAAAAGTGGGTGTGACAGAATAACAGTTCTTGAATATGACACTTGTCTTCAATAAGATCTATAAGTGTACAAAGTTTGAAGTTGCTAGCACTTATAGTTTAGGAGATATGATCCGAACAAGAATGTAAGGGTAAGAAAACAAAGGGCAATAATTTAAAAAGTGGAAGTGGCAGAGTTA